>CABFPE010000636.1:444625-458276 GCA_900660155.1 Hofstenia miamia | reverse complement strand
TTACACTGCAATTCATTACCCCAATTAATTAAAGTGGAGAGCCTACTTTCATGCAGTCAGTCTTGACTCAGCCTCCCAAGCCAACTATGATTGCTGGTCTGGCATCCACAAGTAACTGTGTTACCCTTACTGGTGTGACTCCATTTACTCCAATGCAGCCATGTGATCTCTCCACATCTGCTTTTAAGAGTGGCCCTTGTTTCACTCAATCAATTTTACCTATGACTGCTGCTGGAGCCAATACTGCTAATTTATTCAATTGCCATTCAATACTACCTAAATTTACTGGAAAGATTGATGAGATCTCTCAATCTGTTGAAGAGTGTTTTTTTCAGTTTGAGTTAACCTTGTGGCAGTACAAAGCTACTGAAGATGCTGCTGTCACTCAATTTCCTACCTACCTTCAAGGTATTGCATACAATCAGTACATGATGTTGGATAGAGATGTGAAGACTAGTTATCCACTTCTCATTGGATATTTTGAGGACCATTACAAGGCCCACCATATCAAACATCAGTGCAAAACATTACTCTGTGATCTCTTGTTCAAAAAAGGTGATGATGTTTGCACATGCATCACACAAGTTGAAAAGCTGTTTTGTTTAAGGAAATTCATGCCTGAGTATTTGAAGCATGACCTCTTTTCTTACATTTGTCAAGGCTTCCAGCCTAATATCCAAAGTCACCTTGAGCTCAAGTGTGACCCTGAGGACAATTTAGCATAATTATCCATAAATCTATAAGTATCATCTACATGCTGCATAATACTACTCATATTTATAAGGATGCTGGAGACCTGAAAGCTGGTTCTTCTTCACAGAAGCCTCATGCCTCTTCAAGTACCATTGCTTCTACTGTAAAGATAGAACTCGAGCATACTTGATGTTTCCATTGTGGTCAGAAAGGACACACTAAATCTCAGCACCAAGCAGTTATCTGCCTAGTCACCAATGGCAAAGGTTTCGTCATCAAAGAACCTGGGAACCAGGAGTGTTCACTTGAGTCACATGTTGGCTTAGTTACCCAGTGGAACTAGTTGGAGTGCCACCTCTTAGAAAACGTGCACACAATGTTCTAGTCATCATGTTGCTGTTGGGTACTAACATAATCCCAGTCAATATAAATGGATCCCTGGTAAATGTCACCATTGATTATGGGGCCTCAGCCTTGATCATCAGAAATTGCTGTTGTTCTAAGTTGTGCTTGTCATGCGACTACCTTCTTCCATCCACCACATGTCTGCTGGATGCCTCTGGAAATTCTCTCTCACTCAAAGGTCATATACTGAACCTAGAGTTACATATTCAGCAGGAACTTTTTGTTGTGGATTTAATTGTCATCATTACTTGCAGTCAACCACTTCCATATGATATAATTTTGGGAATCAATTTTCTCAAACAGAATTCATGTATTATCAATTATGGTAATAATACCATCTCCATCTGAGAAAGTGAACATTGGCAAGAGCTTACCACCGTCCCTAGCCAAGATATCTCTTTGAGTCTTTCAGAGCGCATGATTGTGGAGCCTCATCACTGGTGATGTGTCCCTGTTACCACTGATTCTGTTTTTACTGGAGATGTCATGATCTCTGGATTTAAGGGAAAATGCTTCCATGGAATTAACTTTTTGCCTGATCTCTGTCTTGTCTCTAAAGGAAAGATGTGTGTTACTGTTTTAAATAGTTCTGATTCTTTAATCAAAATAGAGCCATCTCAGTTGAGACTAGTTGCAACTCCAATTCATCTGGAATTTCAGGCTGCTGCCTGTTCACCAATCTTAACAGAGATTCACTATCTGGTAGAGCCAAGTGACAATGTTAGGATTCCTCTTGTTAATGAGTGGACGCATCCGCATCTCAGCTCTCAGGAGCATGAGTTGCTTTCTCATCTGCTTAGACAGCATTATGAGGTCTTTAACTATGGTTTAATCAGCATTGGTCAAGCCATTGGGGAGCAGCATTCCATTGAAACACCAGAGCAGCAACGTCCACAATCACTGATGAATGTGCTACAAAGTTAGGATTCAAACAGGAAGATTTGAACAGTTGCAATAAGAGACTAATTAATGCATCAGGAGATTATATTGATATGAAAGGAATGATAAACACAGTACAGATGAGAATTGTGAATACAACATTTGAGCAATCCTTGGTGGTGGTGGTGGTGGTGGCACACAATAACCTGTTGCCATATGAAGTCATATTAGGCAATGATTTTCTGACAAAAATGGATGTGTTATCAACTATGCCAATAGAACCATAAAAGTAAGAGAAGAAGAGATGGAGATCAAAGAAGAACAAGGGAAGCAGAAAACAATTACATTTCAACTGCAAGAAGATATCCACCTACAGCCACACCAATGGAAGATGCACACAATCAAGATTGAGGACACTGTAACAGCTGACATAATGCTGTAGACAACAAAGGCATCAACACCAAACAAGTATCAATGCCATCTAGCATCTGAACAATAAAACATGGAAAGGGAAGAATACCAATCCTTAATGCTACAAACCAGAACATTAACCTGAAGAGATCCCAAGTAAGAATATATGGGAAATACATCAAGTCTAACATCAGACTCATCTGGAAGGCAATGGAAGACAACAATGGAGTGAGTAATTTCCATGGTCAATTCAAGGACTTGCAAATGAAAATGGATAGTACTCCACATGGCTGATTCAAGGGTGAGTGGACAAACACTATTGAAGTCGTGAGTACTCCCAAAAGCTGACTCAAGGGCATTGGGACGAAAGCAGAAGAGGAAGACACATAGAACACCCAAGATAAATAACAAAGACTACCCACATCTAGAAGAACTGGAGATCACGCAACTAAGGAAGTTGTTAGAAAAACATAAACATATATTCAACTACAGAGAAATAAGCATGAGGCAGGCAGTGGGCAAAAAGCATAGAATAATCACAACAACAGGCAAACCAATCAAGCTGCCAGTCAGAAGGGTGCCTGAACATATGAAGGATGAATATAATCACATACTGGAAGAGCTAATCAAAAATAAAATTATCAGGCCAAGTGAGAGCCCATATGCAGCACCAACTGTGTTCATAAAACAGAGAGACAAGTATCACTTATGCATTGATTTTTGCAAGTTAAATGAAGTGATGAAAAAGGACTCATATCCCCTACCACAGATAGAGGACATGCTCTATGAAGCCAGTAAACATAAATACTTTACAACACTAGATTTATGCAACTTTTCAGAGGTATATCATGAAGGTGTTAAAGAATAAGACATACAGAATGGAGGAAGGAGTAGACGCCTTTATAGATGACATCATAGTGACAAGCAACACAATCCAAGAACATCTGGAGAGATTGGAAAGAACGTTAACAATTCTGGAAAATGCAGGATTTCAGATTAATGGAAATAAGTGTAAAATTCTTAAAGAAAAAATAGTGTTCCTTGGAAGAATGATAGAAAAGGGAAGAATATGCATGAAGGACAATGCCTGAGAAATGATCTGGAAAATAGAAAAGCTGAACAATAAGAAAGACATACAGAAAATCATGGGATTCTTCAACTATTATGGAACTTTTATTCCTAACATAGCTGGCAAGACAGTGAAGATTACCATATTATGAGAAAGTCAGTGCCATTTGTATGGACTTGGCAGGAACAGGAGAAACTAGACAATATCAAAGAAGAACTGGTGAAACTACCATCCCTCAACACACCAGACTGTAATGAACAATTTATATTAGATTGTGACACAAGCAAAGTAGCAATCAGAGCAACATTGGGACAAATGAAAATGGAAAAGAAGTACCTATTCAGTTTTTCAGTCACAAACTGAGAGCAAGCAAAGAAAACTACAGCTCTACTAAGGTAGAGATGCTTGCATTGATTGAGAGTATCAAGAAATTTCAACATTTCCTCATCAGAAGAAAATTTAGAGTATGAACAGTGGATTATCCTGGCTAAAGGAGTTCTCCAGGGATAAATCGGGAATAGTGTCATGGTGGATCAAATATTTAAATGAGCTCACATTTATGATTGAACACAGGAAATGCACACTGCATAACAATGCAGACTTCTGGACATCACTGCTGGAATACCAGAGAGACACAGCAAAAAGAGATGGAGAGAAGAAACAATTCCAATTCTTGCCACACACTGAGTATAAAAGACTGCCAGAGATAAACGTGGATAAGAAAGGCCAAGCTGTACTACCAATACTAATGAGGAAAGAGATATCTGAACAAGAAATAGTGGATAAACAAAGAGATGACATAATCCTCAGTGAAATCATAAAAAAGATAGGAGAGCCCCAGACAACACTATCAAAAATAACAGCAGGATACTACAAATGCTACAAATGGAAAATTAACAAGAACAGATTATTATACATTGAAGCCAGCAACAACTGGATTGTGATACCTGACTACTTTAAAAGAGAACTGATAAGAAAAATATATGAAAATGGCCACCTGGGAATTATACAGATGGAGAAGATGTTCAATGCAAGGATCAGACTGTGTAATGCACCAGCGACATTCCAATGATATGTAATAAAGTTACTGAAACAAAACAATAAGAAAATGGAGGAAGGAATATGCACATACATTAACAATATATTGATTGCAAGTGATACTGTTGAAGAGCATTTGGAGAAATTGGATAGAACATTGACAATTCTGTATAAAGCAGGATTACAAGTAAATGGGAAGAAATGCGAGATTTTAAAAGCCAAAGTTGTATTTTTAGGAAGACAAATACAACAAGGAAAAATCAAAATAAAAAATAACGCAAAAGAAATGATTCTAAACATTAAAAGTCTGAAAACGAAAAAAGATGTGCAAAGAATAATGGGTTTCATTAATTACTATGGATCATTTATACAGAACATAGCCCAAAAGACGAATAAAATAACCGTGTTACTGAAAAAGTTGAAACCATTTGAGTGGACATGGAAGAAAGAAGAACAATTAGAAAACAAAAAACAAACTTGCTAAAATGCCGTCACTAAACATGCCAGACTACCAAAAAGAATTCATCTTGGACTGTGATGCAAGTAATGTAGCAATAGGGGCATGCTTAGGACAAATGAAAAATGGTAGAGAAGTCCCAATACAATTCTTTAGTAGGCAATTGAAAGCTAGCATAGAAAATTACAGTTCAACAAAGTTAGAGATGCTAGCATTGGTGGAGAGTATAAAGAAATTTAGATACTTTCTAATTGGGCAGAGATTCAAAGTACAAACTGCAAAAGTGGGCTGGCAGAGTTGAAAAAATTCTCAGGAAACAAATCATCAATAGTATCACGCTGGATAGAATATTTAAACAAGTTCAGATTCACAATAGAACATAGAAAAGGAACACTACATAAAGACTCTGATTTCTGGACTGCATTACTGGAGTATCAAATAGATGTGGAAAAAGTAGAAGGAGAAAAGAAAAAATTCGATTTTTTACCACATAATGTATACAAGGAAATGCTGTAAATTAATGCAGATAAGAAAGGCCAAGTGATNCCATTGTAATTAAGTAGGAAATAGAAGAAAGTGAAATTGTTGAAAAACAAAACATGGACATGATAATGATAGAAATAAGAGAGAAATTGAAGAATTAAAATAAACAACTGAGTAAAGAAGCAAGTAGTTATTACCAGAGATACACATGGTAAGTAAACGGAAATGGATTACTATACATACAAGGGAAGACACTTAGAATAGCAATCCCAGAGTACTACAAAAGAGACTTGGTAAAGAAAATTCATGAGAAAGGACACATTGGAATAAATCAGATGGAACAAACCTTTAATGCAAGGTTTATAACAATAGGAATCCGAAAAGTCATAGAAGATGTGATAAATAAATGTACCACATGTTTGTTGAACAATAAAAGTCACTTTCCATGACAAACTGCGCCATTAGAGAAAATCATTGCAACAGCACCAAACCAAATAGTACATGTTGATTTGGAAAAATTGTCACAAGACGATGAAGGATATCAATATATTTTGGTAATAGTAGATAATTTCACAAAGTATGCGAGAATGATTCCATTGGATTCCACAACAGTGAAAATAGTAGCAGAGAAAATAATGAAAGAGTGGATATTAAAGTTTGGACCAATGGAGGTAATAATATCCAATAGAGGAGTACAGTTTGAAAGTAAATTATTTGAAGAGATGCCGAAATTAATGGAAATAATGACAGAAAAAACAACGGCATATCACCCACAAGCAAATGGGGCAGTGGAGAGACTGAACAGAATGATGATTAAATTAATAAGAGTGCTAACGTCAAGAGTTGGTGGAAGAGATTAGAGAGAAGTAATAGAGATGGTAGAGTATTTCTATAATACTTTGGTACACTCTACTATGGGCACAACACCACTTAGAGCAATATATGGTAGGGAAGCGGCAATGCCTATCTCAATGCAATATAATACTTATGCAGAAAAACTGGATAATGAATATATTAGAAAGATTAAAAATCAGTTAACAGGAATCCATGAAGCCATGTGTCACAACACTAAGAAATCCGCAATAAGACAGCAAAGAAATTTTAATAAGAAGATCTACAGAAAACCACACAGGAAGGGTGATAAGGTTTATGCATACACATTAATGAGAACACAAGACGTAAACACAGTGGTCAGGGCCATTTGTCATTTCACAAACATTACCTAATAATAATTACAAACTTAATGACAGTAGAGTTTTACATTTTCAAAATTTAAAACAGGCAACGAAAGATATAGAACAACTGAAATTAGATGAAAATGCACAATTTAAATTAGTTGAAAGTAATGAGGGTATATACAATGAAATCAATGACCTTGATAGTGTGGCAGAAGAAGAATTTCAAGAAGAATATAATCCTCAACACATAGAAGATGAAGTTGAAAAGAGAGTTATGCCCTAGAGGGCAGTAAAAAATAAAAATAAATATGACCCTGAAATATGGGATTTAAATTTAGTAACCATTAAGACGAAATATTTTTTGCTGAAAAATCTTTATCCCGACAGATGGCGCTCGAAAATGCTTAATATAGCCTATCTTAATACATTAGGAAATATTATTTTGTGCAATTTCTTCTAAAGTATGCAACATTTTCAAAAACAACAGTGCTAATATGAATGCTAATGTCGTTAAGATTCCACAGAACCATTAAAGTACTCATTTACTTTGATGGTTTTTTGTACAATTCCTGGCAGCTTTTTGTCAAAATCAACCATTTTTAAGGTAAATTTGAATATTACGTGCTGTGAGGGAACATTTACAAAATCTATTAAACGGAATTTGATTGGCGGCCACATGACGAATCAATTTCACGTTATTTGGTTGTAATCCCTTCAATCATTTTCTGTACAATTGACATTCAACTGAGAGCATCTGTTTCCAGAAACCCTGCATGGCTTATAATTCAAATCAAATCTTGGACGCGAAGGATTTCTATTTAAGGGGTTTGTAACTTTTTCAATCTATACTTGTAGATAATTAAATTTTGCTCCACATGCTAAGTGTGCAACAGAAGATATGTGCAGTAACCTATAAAATTCACGACTAAATAGGATGATAGAATTTTTACTAAAGCATTTAGTTGATTTATTTTTTAAATTTTATATGCCTTGATACATTGAATTATTAGAAATATATTTAGAAGCTATACGCATCCAGAAGCTGATTTTGAACATTCCTGCTTACAGAGTATTATTTCAACAGAACTAATTCTATAGGTTTGTGAGTCTAGACAAACATTCATATCTTTCATGTTTTAATCGCCTTTTCATTTCAGGTAAATTTTTTATTGCATTTTAAAACGTGTTCTATTGTATATAGTACAAAATTGAAAAAATATATCTTGTGAAATAACATCATATTATTGATTTACTGCTGTGTATATAAACAGAAATTTTTAAGAAAGCATGTTGATTATTTAATTAATCTTTCATCAATTATTTTTCGTAAAGTATTTCTAGTACTTTTGACAAATTCATAAAACCTTTTTGTTTTAGTTAAGGCGGTGCAATTAATTGATTGATAATTGATAATTGAACGAAATTTTATTAATTGACGCCAACTGAACATGTTTACTAACCAAATCAATTATCAAATTGTGTATAGTCAATAAAGAGTGCCGAAAACAAGCAAAATGTTTCTTAATAAAATTTCCTTACATTACATAAAAATTAGCAAAATAGTATATTCTTTTCACTTACACGTCGGGAAAGTCTGAATCAAGAAACATTTCATGAACTCATTGTATATTTAATCTAGGCATGCATATATATATATATATATATATGCAATGCAACTAGTTTACAAATTCGCTATATTTATATTAATAGGCTAAAAAATCAAGTAACACTTAAAAATAGTCAATTTTCTTTTTCTTGTACATATGTGTAATACCTAAATCAATTTTACAGATGCTATTTTTAATAAATTTTGCTAAAATTGTTAGTAGTATTTATATATCAAAATTTAAACAATATGTTGTCATTGTGATTTTGAGTACTCATGACTTTAAAATTATTCTAATAATAAATGAATTATTTAATTTTTGTATGTTAGATTTAATATATGTTAGCATTATACAATACAAAGCATTTTTATGCAGAATACTTCATGTTTAATAATGTTTCTGATATCAAATACAAATGTTGTTTGCGGTTTTGGAATTCCGGGCTCGCATGTAATAACAATTAATGTTTACATTGGGGAAGCAATCTGCACTCATTAACCTTGAACCAACCTGCATGATTAATAAAATTATTCAGTTGATTACACAACAAATCGAATTTGACTCAATAACTGCGGAATAGAGAGGCAAAAGTTTTATTGTATAAATTCTGATACAAATACCATCCCAACAGAGACGGTTTTTCCGATTATTGGAAAGAAGATGCTGTTAAAAAAATCTGTTTAATGTTTGTGAAGAGAATATAAGAAAGACATCAACATTCGCGATATTTCGCCTAACTTGTGAAATTGCTTAAATATAGCAAAAATAAGTTAACACATTTTTAAAGTTTATTTATATATTTTTTAATCAAATTGTTAACAAATAGTAAATACATGTGATCACCACTGTATGCTATATTATGTAGATGAAAACAGTTAGACTCAATTAATGGCATGAAATCCACATTACACATATATAGGAAAATGACTTTTGTATAATCACCTTTTAAATTGTGTGAATAGGTCGTAATTCACACTAGGCCTTGCGCATGTGTTTAATATTAAATATAAATGAATTGCAAAATGTCAAAAATATATAATTGCTGAATGCTATATCTATAATTTTCCTATGCATTTAATTTGCACCCCACTAAAGTATATATAATTTTAATATAAAAATGTGTATTACGTACATTATTTTTCTTGACTGCTTAGGTATACTACATATTTGAGAAGAAATAATTCTGAAGAAATACAGCTCATTTCAGTGATGCAACAATCAACTTAGGCTACAGAATTTGTAAAATACATGAATTTGGTATTCAATAATTGTTCAGGAATTGAAAAGTTCTTGAGCAATTATATTTAGATTTTAATTTTTAAGTACCAGTAATACTATATGAATTTAATATCAAAAATAATTAGATAGCAAAACATTAATTTTTTTCAAATTCTCATACAAGTAAATCAATATATTGAATGTAGTTGCATTAGCATATAATCTTGTTAACTTCTATGCATTATTTGAGAGAGTGAATGTAATGAGTCATTGGACCAGAGCTATTAGTTCAAACATCACAATAAATTCAGTTCATCTAATTCCAAATAATTTTTGTTAAATATTAATTTGCACTGCGTTATTTTGCCACTAGAGGGCTTGTAAATCATTAAATTAAATTTCGTCTAATGCTCCATTTAGATTAGACAATAAAGAGATCAAGCAGTCAATCACCACTGAACAGCAGGAGAGTGCGCAGGAGTTCCCTGAAATCCAATAGTTAATTAAAGGGCGTGACAAGGGGAGAAAACACTAGCAGTCAGAGTGGAAATACTAGGTCTCCGCAATCCTATTGTCAACTAAAGGGCATGAGGACGGAGCATGTTTCACCTAGTAACAATAGAAGATGGATATGAAGGAAATCTCCACAATCTGATTGTCAACTAAAGGGCATGAGGATGGAGAATCAAACAACTACTAATACACGGAGATGAATAAAAAGGAAATCTCCTCAATCCAATTGTCAGCTAAAGGGCATGAGGATGGAGAAAACATCACAAACATCACCCTCAACCAAATGTCAATTAAAGGGCAGGCGGGTAAGAGAGGGCCACCTTCATGATACCGAGCGTCAACTAAAGGGCGTGAGGTTGGAGGAAAGATCGAGCTCATTAATGGAACACTCCCCCTCCCCCCCATCCAGTGAAACTCAATGTCAACTAAAGGGCGGAGAGCACAAAGCTACATGAATAGGTCTTCATCTGCAACTAAAGGCAGCAGGTACCAAAATCTGTAGTCAATATGTTGACCGAGATATACAGGACATAAGTGAAGAATCAGAAATGGACACATTCGAGCAGCCATCCACTAGTTCATTCACAACAACAACATATAGTTCACAACCGTTCTCACACAAGCAAACATCCACAACAACTAAATCATCTAGATCAGAAGAATGGGAGAGTAGAATGACTAGAATTGGAAAATATAAAATCCACCTATATTTCATTGCAAACAGAAAAATTCGATACAACTCACAGAATAACTTATCACCAGAAACAAAAAGATTCCTACAACAAAATTCGTCAACAAAAGAAACAGAATCATCAGCAATCCCCATAGTGATTGATAAACAAAATAGGCCAGTATGCAACACGATTGTATTATATGCAGAAAACATGAAAGAAGATTTCAATTGACCATATTTCAAAAGTACAGTGCACATAACGTTCGAGGAAACATTCACACTGAAGGATGTACAAAAATTGATTAAAAACAAGAATAAACTCATCGAGAAATGTGAACAAGTTAATTTGGACAGGAACCATTTGACGGTGATATACTTCATTAAACAAATAGAGATGACCACTAGACAGGTCTAGAAACACAAATAGAAGAAATGTTGAAAATGGCTAAAGAACACAAAACAAAAGTGATAATTGCGATGCTGGAGTTTTTACAGACCTTAGAAGAAAAGTTCGAAAATGTTTTCATAATGGAGAAAGGTAGCACAGTGGTATCAGAGATGATTAACATAGATTTACAAATCAACACAATAGCATCAGTAGAAAGAGTGATGGTCGAACCAAAAATAGCCATAGATATATATTACCAAGTAAGAACAATGGAAATACTTGGAATGACAGAGCATCTAGAGGAAACAGGAAATCTGTATGTGAAATGTAGTATGAATCAGACGCCAGAGCATTTGAAAAACATTGTGGATGTATGGAAGGAAATGAAAACTGAAAAGCCTGTACATGAAGAGTGGCCTATGATTGAAATAAAATCGCCCATAAAAACCTATCACAAAACAGTGGAGATGGTGCTATCAGAAATAAGAAAAGCATACAAGATGGATTCAAAACGAAATTTCAGAAACATGATTTTTGAAGAAGTAAATGCACTGCACATATGAGCAAGAACATCAATATGGATATTGAGTATAGCCCTAACAATCAATGAAAGCTAGTCTTGCCAATAAGAAAGAAAGAGAGAAGAAGCATGGCGAAAAACAAAAGATATGAGATAGCTATAGCTCTGATACTGGTAAACATAAAACAATGGATGCTACAGTATGTGGAAATACTACCATTATCCCCAACCAAGAGTGCGCAACAAAAATTTGAGTAGTATTACACATGACTGCTAACACAACAGCATACACTAGGCAGACCAAGCATCATAGAACTTGCCAACAAAACAGGAATATGTCCAGCAGAGATAGATATATTGAATGATGAGGTGAAAAAGTACATGTGGGGAGCTACTTCGAATAAAAAACTGAAAGTGTTGAAACAGCAACCTTGGATGACAACTCGCAATCTAATAAGAAGAGAAAGCGCCAGTACACTGGATATGATACAAGAAAAAGCAAAGGAGATAAACAAAACGATTACAAATGAGATGAAGAGATACATCAGGAAATATCCCCAATGTGCCTATACCAAAATAATCAAGAAATCGGAAGTTATGTGAAAAGAAGGTGAAAACAGACCAATAGAAATAATAGAAATGGTCAGTAAATCACAGGAAGAACTGCAGATGGAAGAATTATTGTTACAATCAAATGCAATCAAACTAACCCCAAACACACAGAGAGAAATAGACAAAATCAACATGGAAAAGTGGGGAGAAAAAAAGCTGAGTGAAATATCTTGGGTGGATACGGATGACAAACGTCTGTTAATAGAAATAACTGTAAAGAGAGAAAAAACAGACAACATAGTACAGAGAATATATTCCGAAGTGTACGAGAGAGAAACAAAGTTGATGATAAAGATACTTTGTACTGAAGCATTTATGAGACAGGAAATAAACCAGATGCTACAACCGCAAAATCAGCTAGTGGTAGATATTGAATGTATAACCTCGAAATTTGTGATGAAAGCCGAAACTGCTCAAAATCTGATGAAACATGGGCTAACGAACATGTTCTGGGAAATTATAAAGACTAGTAAAAACAATTATCCCGCAACATTTGGAATGGCAACAACCTCAAGAATGGAAGGATCGTATGAAGATATAGAAAAACAAACATTGACTACATTACTAAAGTGTACATTGCTGCTGACGATATCTGTACCAATGCTATTGCCAATGTGGAGAATAAAAAATAGTAAGTGTTCTGGCATGAAGAAAACACATACGTGAAGAAACTGGAAGATGCAGAGAAAATCGTAAATGATGAATGATACAAAAAGTCGAAAGAAATCTTAATCAAAAACGACAACAAAGAGATAATATATATTGAAGGAGTTAGTAACCCTGTATGACCTGTATCAAGATGGAGAGGCAATACATAAGCAGATAAAGAAAGTGTGGAACAAGATCGAAAAAAGAAACTCAAACAGTAATGTTGTTCTCAGGTATAAACAATATAGTATGGGGCGAATTATGGAGTCTTCAATACAGGTACTATGATGTAATGCGACAAGTAGAGATTATAACAATGATAAGATTGGGAAAAAATGATCTGGATCAGATAACAAGAGAAGAAGTGAAGAACAACATAAGCGCATTTTATGATGAAGCATCAATATCTAAATCACTGAGATCCACTTACAAGTTTTTCTATCTGAACACAATGTTAAGACCTGAACTGGCACAAACAAGCAGAGTGGATGTGATGATGATTCTCATGATAGCAATTAAAGGGCTACGGCTTTACGAAAAATATTACGAAAAATGGTAGTTAGTATGACTCTTTAGCTAGTATTCAGTACCAATTAGGTTGATCTTGGGTTAGAAGTTGGCGGCAGCGCTGTGGCTAAGCTTTTGATTTCTGTACTGACTTGTGTAAGGATTTAATAGAAACAGTAAGAACAGTAACAACTCTTCTTTGTATTACTCTTCAAGAATGTATTACTTTATTTAATAGAAAACAAAGATGTAAAATCCATTGGTAATGTATTCAAAGTAGTCAGGGTCAACATGTAGAATGCTTGTCTTGTGGTAGAAGCACATGCAACACTCAGCAAGCATTCAATCTTTA
>CABFPE010000636.1:390570-404620 GCA_900660155.1 Hofstenia miamia | reverse complement strand
GCATGTAAAATATATTGACAATTCAGTAGCAAAATTTGTGAAAAATCAATATTGCTTCATTGAAAGGAATAACTGCCTTTTGTTAAAAAAATGGAACATTTAAATTCAATATCGTCAGGGTTCATTTTGAAGTTAAAATTGTTGAGCTTCAAAATCCTGTATTTTAAGACTCACGGCTACTTGAGACAATCTGTCCCCAAAACAAAATCGTTAATTACTGATCGTTCAAATGAATAATGTGCGTTCAGATGAGAATCTTTTGAACTACGTCAAAAAGATGCAAGCTGTTTGTGCGTCAATTTGAACGATGTGCGTTCAGACGAGCATCTTTTTGACGTATATCAAATGATATACATCAAAAGGTTCTCGTCTGAACGCACCTTTAGTTATCTAGACAGGCTAAAATTCATATTTACTACGTTATAATGTAATAAGACATTCGATTAATAAATAAATGTTAATCCCGCGAGCGACCAAAATAATGTGAGATGTCGAATCTAGGAAATTTGCTATAGGGTAAAATCGAGTAAATTCGACATGATTATGGTTTTGGGGCTGTGACAGTAAAAATGTTTAAGTTTAAATTAAAGACTTATTTGAATTGTGCCTTCAGCAAATTGAATTTCAAGTTATAGAATTAATAATGAGGCCAGTTATATGATTTATAGCAGATTTATAAAAACGCGGGTGCCATTAATCCAACCTAGTGTCGTCTAATTCCAACTATCACTATGCACCATCATACAATTGAGGAAATTAAAAAAATAAAAAACGAATAACTGTTTCCAATTGTATAATGTCATTATTTATAGTCAACCTATGTACACAAACACAAAGTTAACAGACATCCTTTGCATCGTAAAGGTATCGTCATCTTCAAGGACACCAGCAATCTTGGTTTTTCTTAAGTAGGCTTTGGACACTTTGAAACTGAAACTTTCTTTTCTCGGTTCCGGTCTGCCTGGCAATTTACTATCCTATTATATAAGGCTGGGTACAGAAAAGAATAATAGGTATCCAATTAAATATTAATTGGCTCAAACTACCTTTTTCTTGGCAGCTTTCTGCTGGAGTTTTTAGAATAATCGTTCAATATGTTGCAATACTTCCTGATTGATTAGCACACACTAGTGACCATTCATATGAGTCTTCAGCAGCCGATGTTAGTTTGTGTCCATTAGTTGCACTTACGATTAGAATGAGGAGGTAGACATATCAATATAGTGTTGTTGAGAGAATACTTAAGACATTATAGAGGTTTTAAGGCACTATTTGTTCCATCAAATTGGCTGCATTTTTTAATCATCAATGCATTCATTACTGAAGACTTGTATTTATGATACTGGCAAATTTTTCTCACACGTTATGCTACACTGGCTTTATTCGTTTCATTATGGCAAAATAAAAATCTTTCCCAGGAATGTCCTTATACCAACTACTTGGAATTTTGTGACCTTTAGATCATAGATCCATGGCAAACCGGTACTCAAATTTTCAAAAATCAGTTATTCTAAGACCAAAACCACGCTTTCACATCGCTATAATCCTTTATATTTTCGTCTCTAGAAGAAATATTTTCATTAGGTAAGCAATCTTTGTGGTATGACTGTTGCGTCATTGAGGAATTCGGAGTTGCACCGGCACTGTCTGCCCCCAAATTAAAAAAAATTAGTCTCAAAAAATAAAAGCAAAGCTTAGTAGAAACAATTTTTAACAAATTTGGGACCTCACATTTGCAATTTTGAGCGTTTGGGGTCAAACAATATCAAAATAACCAAGTAGTTATATAACCAGTGCAACAATAAATGGTGACCCAAAATATGTTCAACAAACAATTATAAACAAATTAGGAGAACCCAACGGTTATGCATGTAGCTATATATATATATATATATATATATATATATATACAAAATATTATAGTTTTTCTTTTCTATATATTTTGTTGTTTTGTGAGGTGAAGTAGATATAATTTCCTCTATATAACAGTAATGTAACTTGTGTTTTTTCCAAATTCTTCAATATATTTGGTGTATTCTTTCTTATGTTTTTTGGGTATAATGCTACCAATTTTTACTGATAATTCATAGAAATCTTTTGATAGATCAGTGGACTTTTTAAGGACATGGATGTATTGTAAAAGTTTTCGAAAGTTTGCGAAATTGTTCAAATTGCATGTCCGGTGCTTGATGAGAAAGGCATTTGCATAGTGATGATAGACCCTTCTCAAAATCGTTGATGGTTTCAAATTTATTTATTTCCTGCACTTGAAATTTTTTATAAAGTTGTTAGGAGCTCATTGACTTTTTCTTCTTCACTTTTGTGTAAAATTCTTAATTTTTAAATAAATGAATTTAATAAAATTTCATCTTCATATAAATTCCTTAATTTGTTAACTTCACCTAAAAGTTTTGGTAATCCTTTTTTAACAGTGTTTAAAAAGTTTGTAAACTTTGTGTGGAACATCTCAGTGTCAATCGCAACAACATGTTTTAGTCACACTAATTCTAATGCATTACCAGCACGTGTTCACAATTTATTAAATATTTGAGTTCTTTAGCACAAATGTTACACAATGCAATTCTATCAAAATCCAAAATATAGTGAGTATAATATTAAACATTTAAAACAATACATTAAAACGATAATTTTCTTTAATGGCGCCTAGCACATATTCATCCAAGATCAAACCATGATTGCTGCAAATGTTTGAATGGGCTTTGATGCCNGACCCCGCCCGGCCCATGTATTTTTAAGCCCGGCCCAGCCCGTCTCAATGCACGAATTTCAAAGCACGGCCTGTCCTATATTTCAAGCATAGGAATTAAAAAACAATGTTAAAAAAAATTTAATAACGGCTTTCGCCGCTGATTTTAAAAGTTCTATTTGACTGAAATGATCAGGATCCAGTCTGTTTCGTTTTTCTGTGAGAATGTTGCCAGCTTCTGAAAAATCTCGTTCGCTTTGTACAGAGCCAATTTGAATTTGAAGTATCTGATGGGCTATTTTTGATAATTGGGGAAAAGTGCTATGGTATTGGCGCCAAAACACAAGTGGGTTTCTTGGATCATCTAACCGATTGGGGATGATCTGTAAGCCACAATTTCATTTTTTAATTCTTCATTGGCTGCTAATACTGTAGTTGGCTTTTCTGCATCAAAAAAATCACTCCTCGTTATTTTTATTCTGATAACCTCGCAACATCTGGCAAATTCAACCCCCACGTCAGGTTTCAAGTATTAGTGAAAACGATAATTAGGCCAGTTAAAATCACAATTTCAGGCTCGGCCCGTACAAAAGCCCGCCTCGGTTGCAACACTGGTTCGAAATGCAATTCATTTAATCATGGTTACACATAAGCTCCCAAAACTGAAAATGGTGGAATTGATACAGCAATCTATATAAATGTCGCAATTTTGTTTCTAGTTACAACAGTTTTTTCTTATATTAGAAAGCAATGTTAGAATTATGCAATGCATGGAGTCATATATTCAATTCTCAAGAAGTTGTTTGGTCATCCTTTATTAAAAGGATATTGTCACAATTTTTTGAATTATACAGAACTTGTTTTGATATTCGCATTAAATGCAGTTGGCGAGATTTATCGCCAATTTCAAAAAATATTGTGGAATAAAGCCATGATAAAATATTTTTAGTTCCTTTAATTCCTGTATACAGTTTAAGCAATATTTTATTTCACAGTGTTGTAATTCCAAATGTTAGTAATTTCAAGATCAAGTACATTCCATCATTACTTCAAATCTTATCCGCAACTCTAACCATTATTATTGTAAATCGTTTTATATTTGTTCACTGCAAAAGTAAACTGCCTTGTAAACCTGTAATTATGATTTCAGAAATTAAAAGTTCTAAGAAAAATTAAAATGGCGTCGCCAATGTGATATTCAAAGAATCATGAAAAAGTTCTGTGGAATAAATCCTGATAAAATATTTTTAGTTAATGATAGCAAAGAATTGGCAAATCTTTGTGAGAGGATGATTAAGATTTTAAATTCAAAAAATTATTGCCTTGAAAAACCAATGATGTTTGAAAAGCTTGCAACCTATATAAACAACTAATTAGCCTATGTCAAAAAAATTGAGGTTGCGCTACATCATAGGATTAAGAAAAAGATTGCTTTTGTAATTTTAAAGCGAAATAATGTTAAAAATTTTTTTAGCAAGCTGCGAAATTCCTTTGAATCAATTGATATATTTTGAATAAGTCATTATTGGTTTCACATATCAACTGATAAGCAATTGGGAATAATAAAATGGAAAATTCAACAAGCACCTCCTGTAAGTTATATATTATGGGAGACGTTTGGTTATACGGAACACAATAAATTCAAAGTACAATTGTATTGTGATCTTTCCTGTCTTATTAATTATTTTTACTACCCCTGCGATTTCAGCGCTCATTTTGCATCCTTTCTTGAAAAAGCTAGAAAACGATTTAATTCACAAAATTATCAACTATATACAATTTATTTTACCAACACTAATAATTCCATATGCCATAAGAAATTCAGTGAAATTTCTAGGGTGGCGTAACGCAATTGACATTCATTTTGCTTTTTTGTAGTGCCTTAATTCTACAATCATTTGACTTTGCCAATGTCTACGAAGTGAATTCTGAAAATCTGCATATTCAGTTTGAATGCATTTTTCATTTAGATAACTCTGCGTTTTTCCCAAACTATGTTATATACGCTTCAGTGATTGGTAATATGATTGACCTATTACGCATAGATCTTTTTTATATATGATTGCGGCAACTGCTTTCATTTACTAAGATTTTTAAATAAAATATATATATATATATATATATATATGGCTATCCAGAAAGTAATTATTTTTCAAACAATATTACACATTTGACAAGAGCAGACTCACTTTACGTAGCAGATAATAAAAGAAATTTTTGAAAATCGAATGGATCAACCTTCAGAACTTTAATCAATCCACAATAAACGAAACGTGCGTCGTGGATTCTCATAAGAAGTCCTAGACTGTTGTTGATTTATTTAAATTTTCTGCTACAGATGCAGAGGTTGTTAAAAATGACCTCATTAAATTTTTTATTGTATCGCCTTTTCCAAACGCCGTAGAAATTTGCTATTTGCAATGGAAATAATGCTTTCTACCAGAGGCAATTCCTATAATATTTAAAACCGATTTTAAAATCCAGCACCGTTCATTGCTTCCACGGTTTAACTTATAATAATTAAGGTTTTGCGTTAAATTTTCTATATGTTATGGACTTGCAGCGCCTCTCAAAATATTCAGGCTATGTAGAAATCATTAGGACAAATTCTTCTATTTGTGCATTTCCATTTCAACACAGAAGATATAAGGTTACTCATGGATTTGATATCCAAACACAAATGTATTTATTTCATGTGTTTAGCTGCATTTAGCTAACAAACAAGATATAGGTAACAATAGTATAAGCCATGATAGATACAACAATTCTAAATGTAAAATCTAAACAATAGATAACATAGATTAATACTCTAACAATGGCTATTATTAGAAATTTTCAATATCTTTTTTAAGATATTTGCTAAAAGTCATCTGAATCATATGGACTGTCGTTATCACCCAGAACTGGAATATTTTTTAAATACCCCAAATATTCTTTAATGAGGTAATTTACGTTATTTGAGGAATTGTTGACAATTCGTATTCCTTCATACTGAGATATATTTAGTGCATAAGAGCTTTGGTCTTTTGAGGTTGCTGCAATTGACTTAAATAAATCACAGAGAGTAAAAACGGATTTTGAATTAAGAATAATGTTTGTGTACATTTTTAGATCCATTAGAACGTCTTGAGAAGAGGAATTTTTTTCAATGTTTTTTTGAATTACTATCAATGCATTTTGTTTATTGCGTTCAATATCTTCAGAAATTTCTCTATGAAGATAAGTGATACTTTGAATAAGCTCATCACGTCTTTGTGCGACATCTGATTGAAAGCCGTCAAACTTTTTTTCAAGTCGCTCTTTTGCTTCTTTACTTTCCAAGATGTTGCTGCTGATTTCATTCAATGTTAACACATTACTTGCTAATATTTCTCTTATTTCGTTTTTAATATATGCCGCTTGCTTTTCAATAGACAACAGATGATGTCCTTGGTGAGACACTAGTACACAACTCATGCATATTGAATCATTACAGCGCTTGCAGAAAATCTCACGTTTCCTGTTATGCAAACTACAGATTGGTTTGCTCTCAGGATCTAAATCGTAGATGGTATGTCCTCGCGTTTTTTTGAATTTTTTATGGTATATTGAGCAATCCAAACAAAGTATTTCAGAGCATTCCTTACATAAGTGAATTTCAGTATGGGTTATCTGGATGTCACATGCATCACACATTTTAAAGATCGCTGTTTTATTGGCATTATTGTGCACATATTTAATGAATTCTTCANCTCATCACGTCTTTGTGCGACATCTGATTGAAAGCCGTCAAACTTTTTTTCAAGTCGCTCTTTTGCTTCTTTACTTTCCAAGATGTTGCTGCTGATTTCATTCAATGTTATCACATTACTTGCTAATATTTCTCTTATTTCGTTTTTAATATATGCCGCTTGCTTTTCAATAGACAACAGATGATGTCCTTGGTGAGATACTAGTACACAACTCATGCATATTGAATCATTACAGCGCTTGCAGAAAATCTCACGTTTCCTGTTATGCAAACTACAGATTGGTTTGCTCTCAGGATCTAAATCATAGATGGTATGTCCTCGCGTTTTTTTGAATTTTGTATGGTACATTGAGCAATCCAAACAAAGTATTTCAGAGCATTCCTTACATAAGTGAATTTCAGTTTGGGTTATCTGGATGTCACATGCATCACACATTTTAAAGATCGCTGTTTTATTGGCATTATTGTGCACATATTTAATGAATTCTTCACATCGGAAATCTTTTTGTAATGTGTCCGATGCAGATGGAGTTTTGCAAGTTGGACATTGGAAATTTATCTTTTTTCCATAGCAAATGAACTTGTCAATGCATCCTTTGCAATAGGAATGAAAACATGGTAAAATGTAGGGATCACAAAGTTGATCATGACAAATTTGACAAACCAAGAATGAAACTTCTCGGGCTATATCTGGACTCATCTAAAATGGACTTCTTATTCAATTCAGTTAAGTTCCTTAACCATAAGTTACCAATTGTTGGTTATTTAACTAATTATGGAAATGAGTATTAAAATTAACATATAAATGACACTAATTGACAAGCATGATTATATTGAGAATTATGATAACTGCGACTTATGATAAAATCTCACTATCTGATGCTCAAATTGATTTTGAATTTTTTTTCACTTTTATCAGGTGATCTGAAATTGAGATATTGCTAAATGCATAAAAGATATATGAACTGTAAAAACGCTAAAAATTAATAATGTAATGTTGGCTGTGATATTTCAGGATTTTTAGTGTTAGCAGTGTATAAAAAATGTAAAAATGAAATAATTTTAATATATTTGTCATTGAAGAGAGCTTGATGTTATGAATTTAGGCTGTGCGATGCATAAATTATTGAAACGTTGCAAAATATTTTACTTGCCTTTTTACTAGCTATTTATTAAATGACACAGTCCTTTGTATGGAAAGTTAAATATGATAGAGAAACTCTTAAGCAGTGGCGTCAAATTCCTTAAAAATCAGAGCGTGAACTGGAGGTACAAATACTTTTTATGTGAGCGCAAGTTAAAAACTAAATATCATTGACATTAGAGTTTCGGAAATTCTTAACTTTTTTGTAATAAACAAAATATGTAAGAATTATATATAAGCTGCCTCGAGATATGGGAACATCCATGGGACATGTTAATCCGCACTGGCTATTGCTAAGAGAAAGAATAAGGTACAAACGTTGCGTCCTTACTTGGAAATGCATCAACGTCATGTCACCAAATTATTTATTTAAGCAGATTTATTCATGAAAACCATAACATTGCAATTTAACAACTAGAGCATTGGAACATAACTTACTTAGAATGTTTGATACAAGGAGGCTTGGATAAAGATGCTTAAAAATGTGGGAAGAGGTTTGTCGTCCTAAAAAAACATCGACCTGTTTAAGGATAATCACTGAATGACACTTTTAAAAACTTTTTTGGCTTCTCGGGAAAAATTTATCATTCATTAAGCGTTTCTTATTTATGTAGCACAAATTCATGTTTATGATTTTTTAAATATATTTCATTGTTCAAGCTAAAAAATGAAAATTCTAAAATTCAAAAATCAATGCGGATTTTGACGCAATGATTTTGTTTGAATAGGGGTCCTTTTGGTAATTTTTCAAAATCTTCTTATGCTAAGTTTTCCCATAAATTACACGTTTTGACAATGCCAAAACAGCAAATATGTATTTGTAAAAATCCATTCGGATATTTTTGTTCTCAATTTATATTTTTATAAAGTTCTGCAACAATAATTGCCATAAGTCAAAATATTACCCTTCTTTAATTTTTGCGAGAATGAAGTATATTTCTTAATGTGATGGTGAAAAAGTCTTGTTTTTGCAAAAAATACATTATTTAACACTTAAATTTTGGAAAGATATTTGCAGTTCTCCTTGGTCATTTCTACGTTTTCTGAAATAACCGAAAATTTCAGTTTAGCTTTTACTAGGTTAAAAATATTATTGTGAACATTAACTTATGAAATTCCAGAAAATTATTGCTGTGAAATCTTATTCGTGAGTTACTAACATATTAATATGGAAGTTTAGGGAAAAGTATGTCAACTATAATTATAAATTGCTTAGCAATTAGTTCTAAAATGTACTAAAAAGACGATAAAAATTCAGATAACTTAATGCATCACATGAAAAAAACTTGGGTAAGCCCTTACAGATTTGGCGCCAATACTTTTAAGATTAAGTTTTAGATCTTATATATAGTCCAATTTACCATAAACACATACATAATTGAAAAAAAATATATGTAAAAATTCTAGAAAAAGTATGGCTTTGGTGTACTGTACATTCACAATAGGTTTTTGTATTCTAAAATTTGGGTTGAAATTTGCCCAATGAGAATCTTTTATTCTGAATTTGCTGGATTTGAAAAAAGGTAAAAAAGTATTTTTCAAAAACTAAGTTACTTTTTATGCAATTATGCAACGCTTCCCACCTTTTAATTCCAAATCGATATAAATACATGTAAATACATTTTGTTGTTGTCAGCTTAACACTAAAATTTGCCGAACTATGAGTGCAGAAGACTAACCATCTTAACTACTAGTAAATATGTTCGTGTTAGGACAATGGGCACATTCAAGAATTTTGGAAGTTTCAGAAAATTCCATAAGAATGAAAAAGATCACTTTTTATTGGACATGTGCAGGCTTTTGAATAAAAAATAGGTAGGAAGTGCAAGATTATTTCATCAACTTTTTAAAATCAATGGTAAAATAGAATGTCCCTAGTACATATTTATTAGCTATAGACAAATTTGTTAATCTGAAATCATTATTTTATGAGAATGATATTTGCATTAAACTGATAACAGCAACGTTTTTGGAATTTTGTAAAAGAAACCTCCTGCACATTGTTCCTGAAAATTTTAGAAAACAAAAATAGAGTTTTGCTTAACCTATATTACGTTATGTAAAAAATGGTAATTTCAGACTCTTAAAAGTCTTTGAGGTTAAGCAGTGAATTTCTGCAAATAAAATAGTTCTTTGAATGTGAACTACTCTAAATGCTTAGTGTGAACAATTTTGCTTAAACAATGATTGCGATTTTGCAGCTATTCTTTTGGTGTATTCCTCTTATAAGATTGCGGGACAAATCAAACGTCATCCCAAGTTAGTGATAAAAATTTATATATTGTATTTATGAACAATTTCCTCATGCTAGAGAAAATATTAAAAACACCAAAAAGACAATCCTAGCCAATGAACTGTTGACGTTATGTGAAACTTGATTATAAGGTATTCACATCAAATCATGTATACATAATCCTAAGTCCTATGATCTTACTGAACTATAATTTTTAAAACCTTACAAATTCTTCATAATGAGTCACTATAATTCGCAGAACTCTTAAAAATTCTTTTGTACAAATGTCAAGCAATAAATAATTAGTCCTAAAACAGAAAAAATATTCTCCACTTAAAAATGAGATATTTATGTGCATGTGATTATCTCATTTGCGCATTGGTTTATTCTCTTAATTTGATAATTTCTGTAATAATTTCTTTGAAATTTGTTTTTATCTATATTTTGAAATTATTTGACTCAAATTATTTTTACATTTCCAATCCATTAACACTTCAACATGTCTTGCTTACAACTTTCAAGCAGAAACGTATTGGTAAATGCTTGGAAAAAATTACATTCAACAGCTTAAGATATCATAAAAATTATAGGTACTATACGCCTTTAGCACCTTCGGCAGGAAATATTTTCGTTATTTAAATTAATCTATATAGAATATTGTAATGGAATTATTACAATATTGATTTGATGAAAAATAATCATATTTTGATAAATTTCAACACATTTTTCTTTAAAAATTTTGAAAATCTTAACATTCTTAGAAAGATATTTCAATTTTTGTTAATTACTTATGAATAACTATGAATTGGAAAATGTATGCAGTACCTTAATATATGTCTTCTGGGTATTCCAAATACAAATAATTTCATTGCTAAATTATAATTGAATAGAATTGTTTGGCATCAATTACATTGCATACCGATAATAACAAATGTGTGCTATGTAGAAAACTATATTGGCAAATGATGCAATTTTGCTCAAGGTGTATCTTTAAGTTTTTATAATGATGATATGCATATATATGCATAACTGGAGTTACATGTCACCGAACTCAAAAATTCAAAGTGCATATAAAATGCCATGTTGAAATCTATTGCATCGTTTAAAAATTAGGGACATTCACAATCCTTAGACTAAATTTTTAGACGTTCCGCATATACATATACACATATACATATATACGGTACTATACATATGTACATATACATATTTTTACATAAATTAATGATATGCTTTGATGAGCACAGCATACGATAACGTTTTAGATTTTAAAAATCATCGTCAGAACAAAATTGCGGCAATATAAACTTACAATAAACTGCATTGGCTTCTAGTGCACATTAAAACTAGAAATATGCATGTACTTAAAATATTTTTAGGATGTTAGTACTTAGTTGGTTATTAATTAATTGCTCTTTATTTTTGTTCTTAATGTAAAGAAGCTCAAATATTTTTAATTCCTTTGTTCTATTTAAAATTTTAAAATTTGTTAGACTTGGTTGATGTTTGTGGAGAAATATCTCCGATCTTAGATGCCCCACAAGATGCTCATTTGCTCTTGTAATTAAAAGACGACTTGTTTCACCAATGTACAATTTTGACAATCGTCACAATTGTACTCATAAACTACAGATGAAATCAAGTCTAATTCAAGAAAGTCCTTGTTCTTTATAATATCAGGTGTTCTTAATCATTTGAAAATTGGGAATATGATGGTTCTCTTTAGACCTTTATTAAGCATTTTAAGTTTCTTTCAGATGTTTTAATTTATGACAATTTCTAGTGGATTGTTTTTCGATCTTTGTTTTCATTTTTAATAATTTTGTTAAATGTTTGATTAGAGAAGCATTGATTTACAATCTTTTTAATAAATTGTGCGGATAGCCATTCTGCTTAAAATGCTCAAAAAGTAAATCTAGTGATTGTATTATATTTCTATAGCTTGATGATAAATTTATAATTTGATCCAGAGGCATTTTATTTTTGTTCGGTTTTCACAACATGATGAAACAGGAATGTATAGAACAGTATTTGTTTTCTTCAAAAACATTTTTGTTTCGAACTTATTGTTCATATTTGTCAGTTTCTTCAAGAAAATTTAGTTGACTATTGTGTTCTTCTTCCATTGTAAATTTGATTCAATTAAGTGCTTATTTAAATTTCTAAAAAACTTTTCAGCATTGCTTTTTAATAAATATAGTAAATTTAGATCAGAAAATGATAGTTGAGGGTAATCACATTTAAATTGCTTAAAGTTCTATAGGGATGTGAAACTGGCCTCCATTTGAGTGCATATGACGCTAATATATTTCAAAATATGTCACTCTTAAATTTTCCAAGGTACATTTGATTTTCGAATAAATTGGTTGCACATTAATAGAAAAAAATTCATTTTTCATTATCAATTCCTATAAATTTTTTAATATCTATCAAAGAAAAATAAATGGCTACCATATTTATAATAATAAATGAGAAAAAATCACTTTCAAAAATAGGAGGCCTCGCTCAAATATTTTTTGTTTCTGGCACTGCTTGAATAGATGCATGTTTCGATTGATATCTAAACAATAAATATGCTTACTATATTGTATTGAATGAAAATATTTCGCGTGGTTCTAACATGAATATTTCAATGCAAAGCAATGAGCGGACTGCTTGCTTTGCTAGCTTGCGGTCGCCCAATAATTTAATTTTTAAGGCCATTGTTAGACTACGTGATTGGTAGCAAGAAAAGTTACACTCCTTAAAGCTTCTTAAGAGAAACGGCGTCAATCACACCGATTGCATAATGAAACTACGGGTGAATTAAAAAACTTTTTCTAATTTAGGCAAATTTTTAAGAATATAGAAATCAAAACATTTTTTATTAATAGCAGTTACTATAGTTCAACTAGTAACTGCTATAAATAAAAAATTTTGTGGACAAAACCTATTTTACAAATATGTTTAATAATACCATTTTTGTGATAATATTAAATAATAAGTTGAAACTAAATACATTATACGTACTTCGTACAAATTTTCACTAGCAAACAAGCCGATTCACTTGAGCGAATACAGAAAAGGGCATTTAAGATCATATGTCCGAACATCTTGTACGCCTGCGCTTTTGAGTTTCTTGGCTCCAATACATTAGTACAAAGAATGATTGTTGCATGCAACAAACTATGGCACCAGATGCACAATCCATCCCATCCTCTTCACTACCAGACAATAAGTGATCGTGCTGCACACTACGATTTAAGAAATTGTNGCTTCACTCGTTAGACCTATAGTCGAATACTGCTCTCCGGTGTGGCATCACAGTCTCACTAGCAAACAAGCCGATTCACTTGAGCGAATACAGAAAAGGGCATTTAAGATCATATGTCCGAACATCTCGTACGCCTGTGCTTGCCAGTTTCTTGGCTTCAATACATTAGTACAAAGAAGGATTGTTGCATGCAACAAACTATGGCACCAGATGCACAATCCATCCCATCCTCTTCACTACCAGACAATAAGTGATCGTGCTGCACACTACGATTTAAGAAATTGTGGATCCTATCATCCAGTTGCTCGAACGGGTCGCCTAACCAAGTCCTTTGCTCATTCCCAAATGAAAAATGACTGCTTGATTGTTTACCCACAGTAGCAGCTGCTGTCAAAGTGTACACCCTTGTATTGCATACATTTTAGTGCTAGTGTAGTTGTAATTTATTTTGCATGCCATTTTGACCCCTTGGTCACAGGCGTGTTAACAGAATACATTATTATTATTATTATTATTATTACGTCACATTATCTTAGTTGTTAGAGGTGCCATTTAATTTTACGAAAATGTGACAAATCACACGTGACTAATCACATAGTCTAAGGGTGCATTCACACAGAAAGCTTGCGATATAGCGCTTGTATTTTTAACACATGTTTTAAGATAGTTGAATTCACACAGAAAGCGAGCGATAAAGCCAATATTGAGATTTAAACAAGAGGAAATAAAGGAGGATATTCACACAGAGAGATTGCGAATTCGCGCTCGTAATTTAAACACATGTTTTAAGGTAGTAGCATTCACACAGACGGCGTGCGCTTGCTATATTTTTTAACAAATGTTTTAAGATAGCTAAATTCACACAGAAAGCGAGCTTGCGCTTGCGATAGATTTCTAGCAATGTATTAATACGAGAGTGTTCACACAGAACGCGAGCTTTTAATTGCTATTAGGAAAATATTCAATAATATTTTCTACAAATT
>CABFPE010000636.1:376350-387066 GCA_900660155.1 Hofstenia miamia | reverse complement strand
GAATAATGTATTAGAAAGAACAAACCAGCAGCTAATACAAGACAACGATTTGACTATAATCGACCGAATAAATGACCTTACATGTATTACTATTAAATGTAAGTATAGGAAACTGCAATCTTATTAGTTAAATTACAAAGCCAGTAGTTTTATGGTAATGGCTACCTTAATGTTATTTAAATGCAGTTAGTGTCAATGCCTGGTTGCTTTACTTAATCAAATCAACAAACACTTTACAAAATTGAGTTTAAGTCAGTTACAACTTGACATGAGTGCATGCACTGAGCTAAAGTAAGGTACACATAATTAGTTCCATTCAAGCTGAGACAGTGCAGTGGATTTAGTCATCATTCATGAATGAGAGGAACTGTGTTGTGGAGATCGGCAGTAGCCCACAGGAGAACTGAAGAGTAAACGTCAAATGGCTCCATCACCAAAACAGTGATAATTATTATTTGATTAACCTAACTAGTTAAACAAAAAGGAAAAGGTTGGCGGTTCAATAACTTAGTAACTCCTCACCTGCAATTTACTGAGTGATAGTTATCAAAAATAATACACGTTGCAAATAGGCCAGGTGGAGGATGTTACAATATTACTTTTTCATTTTATACCATTTGTGGGTTCTCATTCAGTGGCGATGCTTATATATTAGGGTACTTGCTTAGTTAGGGTACTTGCTTTGCTCTTAGAAAAATTTAGGATTCTAGTTTTAAAAAATCAAAACATTCTATATTCATGAGTATTTTTTAACAGGGTTGGTGCTTAGAACGTTTTTTACCAAATTTTAAAGTATAAAATCATATATTTATGCACTAAGTTCCAAAGTATATTTCTAAATATCCTTTAAGATCTGCAAAAAAATGTATACCATTTCTTGTAGTAGTATTTTGCAGGCTGCTTGTCAGCCAGCAGAAGCTTGTGGGCATTGGGCAGGAAGGCATGTGTCACCTGGGTAAACACCAGTACCCACATTGCCCAAGTACAAATATGTAAACATAATAATTGTTATTAACATTTACCTGAAATAAGCAACATAAAACATTCTTTGTTTTTTTCAAGTTGTTTTAAAGAGGTTTTTTTTGCTTAAATCACTTGTTTAAAACACTGCAACCTTGATTTTTAATGCTTACAGTAATTGAGATTCAATCATGGCCAACTTAATATACAGCCAGATATGTTGCATTTAAGAGGCACAATATAAGAAAAAATAAATGTAATGAAATTGTATAAAAAACTCATCTTATGAATCATATAACTAAAAAATAAGGATTCAGCATAAAAATCAAAAATATTTACAATTGCAAATAAGCTATGCATTCAAATCTTGTTGCTGCTTTTTAAAGAGAGCCACTTCATCTTCCTGAATGTCATTTTTTGCCAATTTCCTTTCATTGTTAAGAAATATATTAACTAAAACACTAAAAACACAGTGAATTCCAGACTTTGAAGAACTGAACATGCTATTGGAGATGACAAATAACGTATTTCTCAAATGCAGCTTTGATAGCATTTTACAGAATTTTTCAGCAATCAAACACAAGATGTGTGTTTTGCAAAATATTGATAAGCTCGTGAATTATGAAGATATACCACTCCCAAACAACAAAGTGTTGCATGTTCAGTTTCAACCTTCACAAGGACAGTGCACTTGTGACACATGTTTTGGATTGACTCCTCATATAGATGTAGATTCCTCAAAATTCAAATTGTGAGGAGAGAATATCCCTAATACATTTGCCACAGTGCAAATTTTAAAAAATAACATTGATAGACTCTATGCAGAGGGGTTCCCAATAGACATTGCAGTCCAGAAAATTTTCATGCTTATTAATGGAGAAATCAAGGACAATAGATTAAATATTTTTCTTGATCATGGACATTCGTTAGAGTATTGTATATTAACCTGTGAATAAATGTATATAGTTATTTGTTATTTTTTAATGTTTTGTATTAATAACCAATTTACAATAGTAATAATAAAAATTGTGAAAAATTCTAGTTTTATATGATTAGAAAATGTTTTAATTAATTTTTAAATTGATTTGGATTTCATGTTTGGCTAAATTACAAAACCAATTATCTCTTTTGCATTTATTACAAGCTGGATTAGCAAAGAAGTAAAAATTCCTGGTTTTGCAAAATACATGTTCCAAAAGGAAATTCATATTAGCATTCATTGTAATTGAAAAATAATAACAAATAATAATAATACCATAAAAACCTAATTAAATCAATGATTGCATTGCACACCTTACCTATAGATTAGAAATTGAAGTTGTGCCATACACTTTTGGTCAAAACGTGAAATTGTAAATTATTTTCCAAGCAAAAGTAAAAATTAATGGCTTATGAAATTATCAAAACTTAATTTCTTTTAATTGATATTCATTCATTTATTATTATAATTATGAACTGAAATAAAATATCAGTGACATATCAAACTATTTTTTGACAAAAGCAAGTAGTATGGAATTGTCTGTAAGGTAACACATCAAAATTCCTGTTAAATTTTATTGTTGTTTTAACTTGATTACAAATTATTAATCACTCTCTCACTATTTTTCTATTCATATAGTTGGTTGTTAATTTATTCAACATGATGCCTTGTATGAAATCTAATGTGTTTTTTGAAGTATTTGGAAATGCTTAAAACAGCATTTATTATATTAAAGAAATGTTAATATTATTGGATGAAAAATTATATTTAATCATTCAAAGGAAATGTTTTCCTGTCGCCCACACAATATTCAGAAAGCTTTCAACTGGTATGAACGCAATTTCCATCACATTACATTTACAGAAGGAAACCTAACAAATGAACAAATGATTACTTTTATTGAATCTCTGAATTTATTGTGTAGAAAGGAAATGGTGTTTTGGGCATGTGATGGAATGAACTGCGAGTTTTTAAGTCGTTTAATTTCTCAACCCATGGAAAATTTACTTGATTATGGTTATCAATATCCACAAAACTATGAAAACTCTACAGACTGTATAAAAGACTATTAAATTTGTACACCAAATGAATGCTCCACAAGCTATATTATTATTATCTCCATTTACTAATAATAATCATTGTAAATTTAAGAAATTTGTTGTGAAACCATTGTAGCTAATAATTAATCGTTTTTTTGTTTTTTGTTAAATAACATATTAAAATAACAACTAGTACATGTAGAAAAAGAGCAAAAGCACAACTATACATTCTCTATTTACTAAACTGTAATACAATATGTTTTGTAATAGCACTGTTCCCCATCTTATCATTGCGAAAAAGTTTTTTATTGATCAAAAACTTGTAATTTTCACCTAATGCACTGACAGTGTTTATTCAGAAAATAATAAACACCATTGTCAAGTCTAATCTTTACTGCAACACCATCCTTTGTGTTTAACTGAACAGCATCCAGAGTTTTTTCGGAATTTCACTAGCAGGACTCACGATTGAAAAAGTACATGATGATGGTTGTGAATTGACATCATGTAAGCAGTGTAAAATATCATCACCTTCTTCTTGTGCCTTTGTGTTGGGTAAGACAATGACATTATTACTAAGTGCAGGACGTTTTTGCTTGTGGAAAGCTTTGTGTTTTTCTTTTACAGGTGCAGGTGGTGCAATCATCATCTCTTGTGTTAACGGATTATAGTTGGATGGTGGTGGTGGAGTTGTACATAGCTCGTCAAACAGATTGCCAAGTGAACCAGATACTGTTTCAACAGACATAAGAAAAGTGAATTTGTGTAGAATAAAAATAATGATTTTATCTGATAATTTGGGTGAATATATAGACTGACTTGTTTAATCAGTCAACACCACCAGCAATATCCATGGCATCTCAGGTCAAAGGCCACCCCTCTTGACCAATCAGAAAAAAGTGGAATGGGCTTCACTTGAATCTATACTACTGCTATGCTTTCAAATCTCTTTGCAGCTTTTTAAAGAGAGCTACTTCATCTTCCTGAATATCATTTTTTGCCAATTTCCTTTCATTGTTAAAAAATATATTAACTACAACACTGAAAACACATCGAATTCCAGGCTTTGATGAACTGAACATGCTATTGGTTCTTCTAAAAGATCATAACAGTATCTTTCTAGTATAGAAGTTGCAATATTTTGCATAGAAATTGTCTTTAATTTGTTGCATTGCAGAAAATGTTCTCAGGTAAAGTCTAACAGCAAAAAGCAAGAGCTTACAAAATTATGCAATTATGAAATTGATCTTAAAAATTTTCCTCTCAATAGGGATTCGATGTAAGAAAAATCTAAATTAACATCTTTGTCATGATCATTAGTCAGTATTGTCTTACAATTATTGCAACTTAATTTTTTTTAAGAATTTTTTAAGATATCCAGAAATATATGCCACCACATGTTCAGTATCTGTGCAGAGAGAATTTTCTAAAAAGTTATTTGATATTCCATCAATTTCCTCAAACAGTTTACTTCCACAGCATTTTCGTCATTAGAAACTTGTATATCTTTGTATTCCCACACAGAAATTTCTTCTTTCATCATTACTTTAATAAAGAGAATATGTTCTGAGCTTAGTAATTCATGCAGGCATATTAGGAAACAGCCTCCATTCATTTGTCTTTAGCATGAAAATCTCTGTTCAAGAGGATCTGTAGTAAATATATTTATATATATTTGTATCTAATTGTCATATATTTTTAATTATGATATATTGTAAATATGCTATTTCCCTCATGTTTCAATTAGGGGTATTATTTTCAAATTTAAAATACAATACATGTAGTAATATTTGCAAAAAGTACATTTTTAAATTTTTTGAAATTGGCAAAAAAGCAGATACACACATGCATATGTCTTTCAACAGATATAGTAAGGATAATAATAAAGTACATAATAGGTAATATGCAAGAAATCAATTAAAATAAAAATGAGTTTAAAATAAATCATTAAAAAACAGAGCAATCAGAGAACTTTTTAAAATTTTCCATTGCATGCAATATTGAAAATTCCTTAAAAATAATTTTAAGACAATTACTTACTTTAAAGTTACTCTTTTTGCACCCTTCTGAACTATTTATCCTCAAAATGCTTAAGACAAATGACGGAATTGGCTGTTGGTTGCCAGTCCTTTCTTCCCACAAGTTTTATCCATTTTTTCAAAAAATCCTTGTGCTTAAGTGGGAAATAAAAGCTTGGAAATGATTCTGAATATCTGTTTCCAGTGTAACAGCTTACAACAACGCACTTGTTCACCATCTTGAAAAAAGCAACGTTATTTGCTTGGAGCAGTGTCCAATCAGCTTATGCTGAGTTAATTATACCCTTCATCTAAATAGGAAAGCGGAAATAGCCCAAGTCATTGCATAATGAATAACGACTAATTGTATTTATTGGAATTTTTAATACTGTGTAATGTTTATGTTTAAAATACACCTTTACGAATTTTATCATTTGTCCCTCTTAAATGCAACATACATGGCTGTATATTAAGTTGGTCATGATTCAATTTAATATTGTTGTAGTTCATTTCATTCGACTTTCTTGAATAAATAAAATAAATGGACTCTCCTATGATGTCATATATCTATGAAATATAGAAATATTTTATACAGATATAGGTCAAAAGTGCTTATCAATAATTTGATTAATGCATTTAAATATTTTGCAAACCATGCATGACATTTCAGTCCAAAATCAAATCATATTAATATAAATGTCATGTAAAGTATTTGATTTTAAAATTTAATGCAAATAAACAACTTATTTAACATTCCTGTAAAGTATGTATAATTTAAATATAAAAAATATCTATATTACATTGCTGTTATTAGTTTTTCGATTATTTAGGTTGACTAGATAGTGAGAAGAATAATTTTTGAAGAGACCAGGTTCATCTCAAAAACTTGCAATAAACATCACAGTCTACACAATTTGTAAAATACTGGATATTCAATAATTGAAACTTGAGCATTTATACTTACACTAATTTTTTATTAATGCTAAATATATTAATATTAAAAAAATCAGAGCAAAGCAGTCAAATTTTTTCAATTCCTACTACAGTCAGCTAAATTAATAGAATGTATATGCACATAAACATAATCCCCTTTACATCCTATGCATTATTTGAAAGTGTATAGATAATGCGTCATTAGTGCAAAGGAATTGTTTGAACATCAAGTTAAACTAGTGCATTTAATTTCAAATAATTTTACATTAGCATTAAATTTGCACTGCATTACAGTACTGGAAAAAAGTAGTGAGACACCCATCTGAAATTTTCCAACAAGTCTTTGACAGCATCTGATCAAAGAGTGTGGCTAGCTCAGAATATCTCACAATTGAAGCCGACTTGTCAATCAAAGCAACTGACAACAATAATCTTTATTGATGTTCAAAGTATAATTCCGATTCACTAATTAATGAATGTGTGAGAGCTATTTACATAAATTTCAGATGGGTGTCTCATTACTTTTTTCCAGTACTGTACTTGACCAATAGAGGGCTTATACCCACATAGCCAAATACTGGTGGTCCACCAGTGGCAGATACGGTGGGCCACCTGTGCACCAGTGGACCACTAGTGGCTAGCTGGTGGTCCACCAGTGGTCCACTGTTGGCTAATTGATGGGCTACTGGTGGCAAAAATATGATTTAAGCATTAGAGCAATGTCTCAAATATAGCAACAGCAAACTTTTATATTAATAGAGTTTAAGCATTGCAGTTTAAACTAACACACCCCAACAAAGGGTTGAAGGAAATGCTAGCAAGCTCACTATTTACATTGAATTAAGATTGACAATAGAAAATATAATGAATTTTTTATTATAAGCAATAACAACAAGCACACAAAAATGCCCAATTTAGATTTAATTTTCAATTTCCGAAGAAATTGCAATTTTTAAACATTATTTTTTCCAATAATTAAAAATATATTTTGCCCAATTTTAAGTACTCATGTAGACATTGATTTCAAGGTCCACGAATAATTGTAAATAAATTATTTTGAAATTTCATTCTGCCTATATATCTTATAAATTTTGCAAACAGAAAATTGCAAAAAAGCTCTTCATAATGAATTTTATATGTTTATGAGATCTAAGAGAGCATAATAAAGAAAAATATTTTACTTGCAAGCATTAGCTCATATATTATTTATGATTAAGAGTAAATTAGATGTCACTAGTGGTCCACTGGTGGCTATGAGTGGCTGAAATTGCTACTACTGCCACTACTTATCCACCAGTGGTCCACTAGTAACTATGAGTGGCTGTAATTGCCACTCCTGCCACTGCTTCCCCACCAGTGGTCCCCTGGTGGGAACTGGTTGCCGCCCATGCCACTCATTCCCCAACAGTGGACCACTGGTGTTGGCTACATGGGTAATTATCTTGAAAATGACAAATTAGAATGTCGAAACGCGTCGAAAGAATATAATGAAATTTAAAGCATTTCTAAAAGATGTTATTCAAAGTGAAATTATGTAACATAGAAATATTTCACAAAGTCAATCATGGAGTGCAGCAATTAAATCATTCAGAAATATATTGATGAAAAATTTATGCTGGACTTTTGTATATTAACTTGGTATAAATTATGCTGCTGATTACAAAAGGCTGTAATGAAAGTACCTGAAGTTTTCGAAACTGATTATTTGATCTCGTTGTATACATGTTGTTATGGACTCTACGTCTACGGTTACTTATATCAAACTGATCATTGTAATCTTCATCATCCCATCCATCATCATCAGCCATCTTGATGTAGAACCTATAAAATGGTTATCAAATATTTAGAAATTTATTTTGCACTAAATTTCTACCACTGTAAAATTGATTTTGAGATAATTTTTAATAGTTTTTAGAAGTTTATTTTTAACTATAGAAAAGGTTAATTCAATTCATTCAGTTTTTCTTAAAATTTTTCTTTTTTTCTTCAACCGAGCGTATAAAATAACAAAATGTAAACCCGTGTTTAGACCCTTTTTATTATAGCGGAATTTTGAGTTTTTGTGTAGACAACACAATATTTTAAGTGGGAGCTAAGAGCCTAGCGTCATAAATTAATATTTTTCGCTTTCATCCATATAAATAAAGGGAATGAACTATAACTTAGGTAATTAATCAGAGTGTATTAAATTTAAATGTAACGTCTGAATTTGAGCAAAAAATGTGTACGAATTCACAAATATACCAAATATTGCATTATTTTTGTCTTAGCTATTTAGTAGATTTAAAAAATATTACTCAACATAACCCATGGATTTCTTGTAACACAAATCAATGTAGATTTACATTGGGAATTATAAAACAATTTACTAAGCGCATAAAAGTCATTGTCTTCATAAATTTTAAAAAGTTCGTATTCTTCTGATAATTGCATTGACAAAAATATATTACTTATTTACTCTTATAAACAACTCACCTTTAAGAAAAAAATATCTTAAATTTCAACAAATAAAAATACTAATTTTTTTACACCTTGAGATACAACGTAGTTTGCTATGACATATTCCTTCATATTATTATTGAACTCAAAATGCTATTCAAATAAAAATGGCTGTACTAGAAATTTTTTTGAAAATGTGAATTATATTGTTTGTTATATTGCAAGTAGTGGCCTAAGATGCATAAGTTGTTCACACTAGAAGACCTTGATTGAATATTATATATATATACATGTGTATATATATATATATTATATATATATATATATAATATAATATAAAATTGTCATGATTAAAATGCACATATTGAAGTTTACGGTTTAATCAATTTAATTAACTACACTATTTCAAGCTCATAATGCGACATTTCTATTTATCATTCATTCATTTCCAACAATGTTAAGATATTTTTAATGGTATTAGCGATATTTTCAATTCAATTTGCTCCATTTCCATTTAATAATGATCCATTTCTATTTTGAATTTCAGACATTTCAAATTCTAGTTTCATCAATTTCCAATTTATACTGTTCACATTTTTTTGACTGATAGAAATTTCTGCTGGAATAAAATTTTTGCTTTTCGTTTATTCAGCATTATGCAGTTATACACTTGTATATAAGATTTTTGAAACAAACAACAAAACAAACTATATATTTTCAAGAGGTTAACAGTTTATCACAAAAGACAAAAGTCAAAGCCCGGGATGCATATCTTCGGACTGAAGTCCAGTTGCGAAAAATCCTAGAGAATTCAGGCAACACTTAATGCAATCGCGATTGGTTATCTGATTCATTGCAGTGTCAATCAAACCGTCCACAAAGACCAATCGTTGCTCGCCGAGGTTATGTCCACTGACATTTGGTACCACCATTTTTTGGATAATGTTCTTCATCATGCTGCAGATATTCTCGACTGAAAATAACATCGGAAAAATGGCCCAGGTCTCTGCACAATAAGTCCAGGGAAAATTTCTTGACACTCCTCAGTCTTTGAATGACATGGAGCATTATCAATAATCAACAATATGTTATCTAGTGTCAAACCATGGGGCAGGTTTGATTCCAACTCCATTTGATAAGTTGAAATGGGGAGATGGCTCCAATGACATGAATATTAGGGCCAAGACATGACAGCAACATCTTCACTGCTCTTGCAACAATTCTACCTCGCGCCTGTGTTCGTTTGCAAAACAAATTGATGTTCGTTTCGTCCATCCAAATGATAACTTTGTTTTGTTGCATGAACTGGCTAATTCTTTCGACATATTGTTTCCTTCGCTCTTTCTTTTCCTCGCTGTTCATGAGCCTTTTTAGTGTTATCAGATGTCCATGTAAATAGCTCTATATTTTCTGGATGGAGACATCAATATTGTAATCAGTCCTTACTTTCTCAGGTGATTGTTTTAAAGTGAAAATAAGATTTCTTTGCACCTCAGAAACGATTTCACTAATTTGATCTTCAGTTAGTTTCTTTTGCTTCTTTCCCCAGCGATGTTTGTATTCTGCCTCACCACTTTTAGCGTAATTGTATGTCGCTTTTTGTTTATCCCCAATGACTCTGCCTAAATCACGCCAATCCCCCTCCTTCCTCAGAATAATTTATAATGTGTTCTCGGTCTTTAATGTTAGATTTGTTGTATAGACGATTATTATTCATGTTATTGCCGTAATTACTGAAAAGAAATTCGATCAATATCAATTGGAAATTGATGAAATTTGAATTTGAAGTGTCTGAAATTCAACATAGAAATTGATAATTATCAAGTGGAAATCGAGCAAATTGAATTCCAAATATCGCTAATACAGTTAGTTTAATCTTAACATAGCTTGGAAGTGAATGAATAATAAATGGAAACATCTCAATTTGACATAGAAATGTCGCATTATGAACTGGAAATGTTGTAGTTATAAAAATAATGAAATACACTTGTAAACTTTCTCCTTACTACCAATTCAAATACAATCACATGGCGTGAAAAATTAAAATTTGGCACTAAAAATATTGTTTCTAACATAATCAATTGAATTTTAGGATAATTGCATGGTATCTTTGCATTGATTTCTTAAGAAAACGGGTTTATTTAAGTAACTATTTGAATTGATTATCAGAAAACACCAAACATTGTGGTAACTCAGAGAGTGAATTATATTTTTTTCGTAACCAATAAAAACATACTAAGACAATATTTTATAGAAAATTTTTCTATTTATTGCGAATTAAATGTGCATGCACATAAACAATTAGCAACTTGAAGTCATATATACATATATATATATATATATATAT
>CABFPE010000636.1:357376-367991 GCA_900660155.1 Hofstenia miamia | reverse complement strand
TTCAGCCACTCATAGCCACCAGTGGACCACTAGTGACATCTAATTTACTCTTAATCATAAATAATATATGAGCTAATGCTTGCAAGTAAAATATTTTTCTTTATTATGCTCTCTTAGATCTCATAAACATATAAAATTCATTATGAAGAGCTTTTTTGCAATTTTCTGTTTGCAAAAATTATAAGATATATAGGCAGAATGAAATTTCAAAATAATTTATTCACGATTATTTGTGGACCTTGAAATCAATGTCTACATGAATACCTAAAATTGTGCAAAATATATTTTTAATTATTGGAAAAAACAATGTTTAAAAAATGCAATTTCTTTGGAAATTGAAAATTAAATCTTTTGTGTGCTTGTTGTTATTGTTTATAATAAAAAATTCATTATACTTTTCATTGTCAATCTTAATTCAATGTAAATTGTGAGCTTGCTAGCATTTCCTTAATCCCTTTGTTGGGTTTGTGTTAGTTTAAATTTCAATGTTTAAACTCTATTAATATAAAAGTTTGCTGTTACTACATTTGAGACATTGCTCTAATGTTTAAATCATATTTTTGCCACCAGTGGCCCACCAATTAGCCAACGGTGGACCACTGGTGGACCACCAGCTAGCCACTGGTGGTCCACTGGTGCACGGGTGGCCAAAACCCACCTGGTGGGCCACCGTATCTGCCACTGGTGGTCCGCCAGTATTTGGCTACTTGGGTAACAGCTGTTTTTTCCTTCTTTTCTTAACCCAGAACTGCCCAAGCGGTTAATTTTTTTGTATATTATATTTATTATTATTATTTATGATGTTAAAACAGGGATACTTCAGTATGTACATTTTTGAAATTTTTACTTCTATAAGTTTTGCCGTAGACATTTTAAGAACAAAATGAAATTTACTCATAATTCTAAAAAGCATTTTACAAACAGTGGGAAGAACTGAAATGGTCTTTTCATCCTTCACACAGATAAACGCTATACTTTCTACATATAACCATAACTATTGGTTTGTCTTGATAGCCTGGTAGTTTGCAACTTCCTCATTTTTCACAAACTCCATCAGTGCGTGCATCTTCTGTAGAATCAATTGCTCTTTTTTCTCCACTGCTTCTTTTAATTGCAATTTGTTCGATATATGATACAAATCCTCTTTTTGGAGTGGATAGATATTATGCCTGTCTAAATTTGTCGCTAAGCTAATCCTAAAATTGCAATTTGTTAACTCCGATTTAATATAAACTTTGTCACGCCAAGCATTAAACTACATTAGATATATCAAATGAAAGAATAGCTTGTTTCATCAACGAATCCCATTCAAGTATTATTTTCCTTCACACAATGAGGTCTACTTACAATTATATCAGTTTTCTGCTTGCGAAAAAAATCACTTACATTTTTCATGGGTCTTACTACTAATAAATGTAGACATGATGGCCACAGGTTTATTTTCATCCCATAGAATGCAGCTAATTTGGACTTTTTGCCGATTTTGTTAACTCTATCAATTATAAAGTTCAATACGTTTGGTCGGCTAGGTTTAACCCTAGTGTTCCAATTGATGAAATTCCTTTATCCAAAAGAGAATCTTATAACTCTGGAGAATTGTATCAGTTGTCAAAATAAATAATAGTATTGCTACCAGTACCCAATGTTTAATCCAGGTTTGATTTTTATTCCAAGAACTCATCTGCAGTAAAGAATTATGAAAAATATGGGAATGGAGTTTCAACAACAGTTCATTGAGGACGATTTTATTGCCATTTGCGTTTATCAAACTCTTCTCTTTGAATAAGCCATTGCAATTGAGGAGTAGAATTGCAATGTGTACTTATTACATCGTCTTGCTCCACTGAAAAGTTTGCTATAATTATCTTCCAGTCTTTCTAAAACACAAACATCTTCTTTTACTGAAGCATCACTTTCATCTTCAGAATTATCAGATTCATGGAGATGTTTCAATATCATCATTGCTTTTCCGAATTACACCAATCCAACTTTAGTAGTGCATCCAAGTTACTTGTAGTCCACAACAATCATAATATATTATAACGATTCTTCAAAACTAATATTTCTTGTAGAATCTCTACCCCATTCTACCTCCACGTCATTATGATCCTCAATTTTTCAAATTATTTTTGCAATCCCCAACTCTTAATCCATCAAGTGGTTGTTCTTTCCACAGAGTTATATCAAATACTGAATCAAGATTTTCAGTACCGTCCATCCATATTACGACTACATTCGATATTTTAGTCATTCTAATTAAACATAATCATGTATTGATCTCCAAATTATCATTACTACGACAACATGCGGCGAGTAACATCGTCATTTGAGAAGCCATACTCTTAATTTGTTGGTCATATTTTGCTCAATGTCACTTTGAAGTGACAATTGTATTATTCCGCTTCATCATAGTGATAAAATGCTGAGACTCCCTCAAATAATATTATCCAGCTGCTATATATACTTTTCCGAACATGAATTTTATTTCACCGAATATAGTTTAAAAATGGCAATGGAAGATGAATTTTGGAAAAATATTACAACGGTGGATAATATATTTTCTATTTTCTAGAAACGGAATTCTAAAGTTGAAATTAAAAGACGACTAAAACTTCTTAATTTATTGGTATTTTTGTAGTTAAATATAGATTGTACAATGTTACAAATACAAGAAATAGCCGTTTTAAAATATACAGTATATTCATGAATTTTTAACTTTTTCTGAGTGTCACACTCAAGTCCCAGCGGGTCGTTCTGGGTTGAAATATATTTAGCTTGCTAATGTATTTTTGCTTTTTCATTAAAGGTCTTTCAAATAATTTAATTGCAATATTTTTCGCTATTTTTGTTTCTTGATTCTTAATGATTATTTTAAAATTAATTCTTTTTTATGGGTGTGCAGGTAAAAATATTTCTAAATTAAGATGACCTCGCATATGTTCTTCTATTCTCGTGCTTAAATGTTGTCTGATCCCGCCGATGTAGGAATAATTGCATTCATCACAGTTGTAAACGAGTCCAGATGACAAATCAATATTTGTTTGTGAAAATTGAAGTTAATATTGGAAAAAGATTTTATGCTTATGGATCTTTATTTAACATTTTTGAGTTTTCTTTAATGTCACGGCATTCTTTTTGGTATAAGGTAACGTCCAAATATCTTTTTTTTCATATATATATATATATATATATATATATATACAGGGTTGGCCATAAATAACCGATGAAATCGGCTACTTATTGTCATAATGTGTTTATTGAAAACACAGTACAAATTTATCACACATGAATGTATGATAACACATTTATTTAAAATATACAATACAAATTTATTACGGAAATGATGTCTATCTGATCGAATATACTTTTCTATACGATTTGGCCCAAAATTTCATCAAAATTGTTGAATGTACTGATAATTTTTTCTTGTATTTTGATAACTTTGACTACGTACTTTGAATGCATCTTCTTTTATTATTTTTCATACAGCATAGTCCATCGGAGTCATATTAGTATTTCGAGCAGGCCATTCTCAAAGCATGCAAAAATACGTATTATTAAATTATGAAAGCAAGTTCTGAAGTATTATTGAAGTTATGTATTTTTATGTGAATGAGAACTTTACCAGCTATTATTCAGTACTAAAAACAGCACTACGAAATTGAACCAATTAAAAAATTAGCCAAATAGCGCCATAGGATAATGATGAATCCAGCAACAATGATAAACTTAATGTCACCAAGAGAAACTAAAAAATGTAACAGAAAATGAGGACTCAAAAATCCATTCAGCTCTCTGTAGACATTTCCTCACTTGTCAGAACAAAAACAAGCATTCATAACAGTGTACATGGCATCCACTGGACCTAATGCGGCTGGAAAATTTGGAAGAAATTTGGATTAATCGCTCCTCATTTTGTTGAGCAAGTCAAAGGCTTTGTTTTTGTTTTGTAAGAGTCAGGCTGGAGAAACTGATGATGTTGAGTAAACTATAAATTTCCTGCCTATTATAATTTCAGGAGTTTGAGTCGATCAATATATTACTTTCCAAAACTTTTAAACTAGTATGTACAATCAATTGATCAGTGCAGTTGTGTGTTCGGAATGAAAGTTTACATAAAATTTTTTAGTTTTGATTCAATTGCTAATAACACATGAAAGATGTATCTAAGTGGCAAAACATCTCTACAACATATAATGTTGCATCAGCATGGCCAGAAATTTTACTGTTTAATTTAGGCCCTTTGCGGATTCCTTACATTTGAATAGCATTGATGATAATAGTTATAACTCTGAAATCTGAGATTCTGAAATCTAATGATTTTGTCTTTGGTAAGCTCAATAATATAGAACACTGAGATGATTACAAAGAGCAATTAGAATTGAGAAATAGCTTAGAAGGTTCAGTCGGGTCAGCAAAAAACATGACCGGTTCCAACTTTGTGTGTGCACTAGGGAATTTATCAATACCCATATGATCAATTTTATAGCATGGGATTCAGCAAATGGATTAATCTTGCATTATCCCATTACATGAAATTTTCCTTCACTTAAGTTGTGATGCTTTGACTACAACAGTGCTTTCGATGTGCAAAGGAACGGGTAGTTTGATAAAAATGATGAGTGTTGGTCACTGCAGTGTTCATGAAATCGATGAAAGCGAAGTCTATTTGCCTCAATTTGGCGAATGATTTTTCCAGACTTGATTACATAATGGAAGATATTTAATATTTCTGTGGTTATGTACACAACAAGAATGTCAAAGTATCAATAAAGACCAAAATCGGAAATGTATACTGTGAGGAGAAGTACCAATACCGGCTTCATGTAAATATCTTTTAATATTCGTAAATTTTAATAGAATTTACAAAATTTGAATATATTAATGAATTATATTAATATTAATTAAATGTGCATTCATCTATTTTGTGCAAAAATTTAATGTGTTTAGATAGAGGAAGAAGTCGAAAAGGAAATTGCATTTTTGATTTGTCCTATATGTCATGGACAATTAGTTGATCCTTACAGCTTGCCTTGTCTTCATTCTTATTGCAAGACATGTCTTGAAAGTTACAGTAATCATAATGCCATGAGGAAATTGAAATGTCCTACATGTAGATCAGAATACAAATTTGGCAGTTGGAAAAAAGATTTTCGCTGTGAGGAATTTATTAAATATTTTAAAAGCAAAGCTGATAAAAATTCAAAGAATTTCCAAGTGTGTGATTTATGTGATAAGGATATTGATGATATTGAAATTAATTTATGTAAAGAATGTTCGGAAGTGCTTTGCTTGGATTGCTCAATTTACCATAAAAAAATTAAAAAAAGTCTTGAGCACACAGTTTATTTTTTAGATTCTGAAAGTAATCTTATTTGTCCAGCCCATGATAAAAAGTTGGAAATTTTTTGCAAGAACTGTTGTGATTGCAGTTGTGTTGTTTGTGGGCTTATTGAGCATAACGGGCATCAAATGAGTTCGATTGAAGAACAGGCAAATTTTTTTAAGAAGGAAATTGGTAGCTTATTAGCAAATAATGATAAAAAATTATTTCAAATAAAGAATTTCCTTTCTCGAAACAGACAAACTAAAGCAAGAATTGAAGAAAAATTTGACAAAATGTTGTCAAGTCTTACTCAAAGACGAGAAGAAGTAATTCAAATTGTAAATGACTCTCATAAAGACCTAACAAAGGTGATTAAAGATAAAAAAATGAATGCTCTAAAAGAAATTGAGGACAACTTTGAAAAAAATATAGCTGTTCAAGAAGATTTCGAATGCTTAAGCAAATACACAACTAGTTTTCTTAGTGAAAAATCAGTTTTTACAATTTGCAGTATATTTAAAAAGATTCAAACAGCATCTAATAGTGGGCTACAGTGCTTTGGGCTAGATTTGGCCCAGTATGAGACACTGGAGCTTTTGCATGTTCCGCGATCAAGCATTGAGCAACAACTAAAGCAATTTGTGGGATACTTTAACAATAATCAAACCCATTATCATATGCAGAGAAGATTAGGATGTAATGCATATAATACACATTACATGTATTAAGTATTTCGATAACTCATGTAGATTTACGGAAAATTGGAAGATGCAGTGCAATAAAACCATGCATGTGATTTAAATAACATTTGTTCAGTGATTTAATATTATATTGTTTAGAATGTTTTACTGATAACACTTATATGTATAAAAATATATACAATTTCAATCTAGAATATTCCACATTATTATGTAAAATTACATTCACTCTCACTATATATTTTATTACTAGAGTGTTTATTTACTTCTGTTAAAAATCAGAAGTGCAGATGGAGCAATTTACTCCGCGTTTTAAAAACAGATTATAAGCTACAATTGTGTAAAGCCTCAGAGTCGGACTGGCTGGGTTTTGGGGCTGTGCCATTGCAAGCAGCCTAGGGGCGCCAATGTTTTGAAGCAACTACATGTGTATGCACAAAAGTTTCTATTTTTTGAAATGGTTTTATTGGAAAAATTAAATTATGCACATGACAAACTAACAAAATATAGAACACATAATTAGGGGTAGATCAACAGTTTTTTATGTTCAGCAGATTTTGATGCAAGTTTATCATAAAAAGAAACATCAATCTCAGGTGCAGTATTAGTATCTGCTGAAGGTGCTGCAGTAAAACAAATTTTCTTTTGTCAGGTTGATTGGATACATTTAGCAGTTCTCGTTTTGACTTCTTTTCTATTTTGCGCACAACTCTTCTTCATTTCACCTGAACAAAGAATCCTAAGACAACGATGAAAAGGCTACAAAATGTGCTAATATATATATATATCCCACTAAATGCAATTTAAAATCTACCGCATGACGGCATTTTCAAAAATTAATTTTGCATTGTAGTGTTTCTAAATACCACATACCACCTACATCCATGCTAAATACGAGGGTTAGTCAATAAGTCTTGCACATTTTTTCATGTACCATCATGTCATAGTATGTAAGTATTTGTCTCTTGGAACAACTTCTATCACTGTATACTTAATATTTGCTTAATTTTCTATCAATTCTATTCTCTGTTTGCAGGTCATAATCAATCGAAAATGTTCTCTCGTCAGGAGCAACACGCCTATGTGAAGATCGAGTTTATGCGAAATAAACGACATGCTGCATTGGTAGAAGCTTGCAAGGAGGAGGCTTTCGATTGTTCGACTGTTACTTGATGGTTTCAAAGGTTTTGAGATGGTGACATGAGCATCGAAGACAAAGAACGCAGTGGTCGACCGGTTTCTGTTACTGACCAAGAACACGAAGAACGAGTCCAAGAACTCTTGGAGGAGGACAGGCGGATAACTTGCGATGAAATTGCCACTGAGATCGGCATCAGTCACGGGTCCGTTTACAAGATTCTTACAGACAATCTTGGCAAAAGGAAGGTAACGGCTCGATGGGTTCCTCATCGCCTCAAGGATGAAGAAAAGCTTTCCCGCTACAGGATATCGATGCAGTTGCGCCAAAGATACCGTCGAGAAGGAGAGAGCTTCCTCCGAAGAATTGTGGCTATTGACGAAACATGGATTCGATCGTACAAGCCAGAGCTGAAGCGGCAGTGAAGCGAGTCGCGGACCCCGATTCTCCACGTCCCCAATAGTACTGGCATGAACAAAGCAAAGTGAAGCAAATGATGATCTTTGCTTATGATTACATCGGCATCATTCTTGCTGATGCTGTTCCGGTTGGACAAACCGTCAATAAAGAATACTACGCCGACTTCATCTCCAAGAAACTGAGGAACGCATCGAGGAGAAAAAGACCAAACCTCCAGCCTCTCATCATGCATGACAACGCCCGCTGTCATACCGCACAAACCGTTGTGGAGACTCTGGACAACTTGAATTGGGAAGTTTTGCCTCACCCGGCATACAGTCCGGATTTGAGTCCTCCTGACTTTCATCTCTTCCCAAAACTCAAGGAACCCATGAGAGGGAAGCGGTACTCAACATTGGACGAATTGTCTGCAGCAGTGAAGACCCGCATTCGAGCGATGAACACGGAGGGTACCGAAGACATTTTCAAACTGACACAAAGATGGGAAAGTGTGATCCGCAATGGTGGAGACTACATAGAAGGATTGTAAATGTGTATATATTCATGTTTCAAAATACAGTTTGGTTTATTATACTTTTTTTTATTACTAAAATAGAAATGTGCAAGACTTATTGACTAGCCCTCGTACATTTAAGTTTGAGTGAATAGTAGAGTGGCAAAATGAAGTAAACATGTTTCTGATCTGAATATATAGCAGCCGAATAAGGCTCCAAAATTTCATACCCGAACACGTTAAGGAACTCTTTTATATTAAATTATCATTAACATCAACCATTTTCTAATAGAGGAAATAGTATTTCATGGATATTCATTAACATCTTAGATCTTATTCAAATCAATCGGTAATTAACATCCCAATTTTTTTACCCAACCCCAACTTGAGCCGAAACCAGAAATCGAGTATTCGATGTGACTCTCAAGTAAATATTGCGGGAGACATTTTTTAAAAAAATGGTATTTTGATGAAAATGTAGATTCTCACTAAATGTCTACGAAATTTTAGATCGGTTCCTGTGCAATGAACTGTTTTTGCATTAAACATTCCAAAGATTGACATTATATATATATATATATATATGTAAACCGGAATTTTAAAAGATATGATGGAAGATACCCTACCCCAATAGATCCACTTTCAATTTTCCAAGTTCTGTCCTTCGACAAACAAATTTGAAGGAACGCAACAGTGCCAAGGTTGGTTATTTCAGTAAAATTAGAAACACAAAGAAATAATTTGGTTGATGAAATGCAAAACTTTTGTGTTAATGATTGCATTGCAAATTGAGAGACTCTTTTAAGACATTTTTCTGTTTTGGATGAATCGACAATAAGGAAAAGCGTAAACATATTAGACATAGACTGTTTATATATTTATAAAATTTCATTAACTGTGAATTACGCAAAACTTTATTATGGGTGTACATGAAAAATACTGAAGACAAAATATAACTTTGAGAATTTTATAAAGATGGTAAAAGTCTTCTCTCTAGTTCTAAACATTTAGTGAAACATGGTTGATCTTTAGAAATATACAGCTTTAGTCCGTTGGCAAAAATTCTAAACTATGATCTTAATTTTCAATGTTTAAGGATTATTATGGTGAAAACGGACCAGTTTATTAAGATAACACAGTAAGGAATAAAAAAAATTTTGTGTTGTTTCACACGGTTCATTTAATTGAAAGTATCCGAAATAATTGGTACAAAATGGAAGCAGACTTGGTCCTAAATTCTTCAAAATTAACACATACGTCTGTTTCCCCTAGTTTAATTCAATATTAGTGTTTCTTATTCCTTGAAGTTGTGTAATGATCATACCTTAGCTTCACTAAAGTGCCACTTTCTAAATGAAATAGGGACAATTAAATTTATTGAAGTTATCATAGACTGGTGGAAAATAATTTACCTTAAATCTAGTTCTATCGGATTCAAAAAATGATCATTGATCGACGCCAATTTCCAATTACTAACACATTCATAGTAAACTTAAGCTTTTTTTCTGAACTAATACCAATGTTCTCTAATCTAACTGGAATTGCCAAATATCGCAAGCATTCCTTAACACATCAAACAGGAACCGTTCTATAGTGGTGTACACAATGTTTTATCCAGCTATCAAACTATTTACTGAATGACCTTATAATGAAATTTTTGTGTCCTGGACACTTTCAAAGTAATGTAATTGAATCAAAATTTGCTCATTATAGACAAATTGCTGGATCTAATTTATATATTTTTTATTCTGATATTATCATTAGTAATAAATTTGATTCAATTTGCAATTTTTTAAATAGTATTAAAATCTATGAAAATATTACACTAAAATTATTTACAAAGGTACATTTTGTCGCCTTTCAATAGATGAAATGTTTTTCAGTGACAATTTATTGTATGATCGTTATGCAAGTGATTTTAAGATATTAGTCATTTGGATTATTGGCTTTCAAACATTGATCGCAAATCCACATTGCTGTGAGAATTGAGAACGAATGCTGTTAAATTTGAAAAAAAATTATCGGGGGAATCTCATTGAGTCAAAATAAACCTTGTTCGATTTAATTCTGCTGTTATATTCTTTCTATTTAACTTGTAAGCGAAAGTCTGGCCATGTTTCTAAATGTTTTAAAATTCTTACAGCTTATTTAGAAATTGACATGTCTGAGAGTGTTCAACACATTATGCAATATTTTTTCAATGAGATTTACTACTAAATATGGACACACATGTCTGCTTGTATTAAAAAAATTAGCTAAGTTTTGTTTATTTAAATTTTGTAGAAATTTGTATTTAATGTTTTACATATTTGATTTGAAGCATATTTATATTATAAAATATAAAAATAACACTACTTTATAATTTTTTGTTCATCTTTGCAGTTTACTTTCTAAATATTGTATTTGTAGTTTATTTAGTTCATCAAATCCTAAAAAATACTACTTACTGTTTTGAATTCTATTATAATTTGAGCCTTCAACGATTCCCTACCATTTTGAATTGTCATGCCCTGATTAATTAGTTGTCTTATATATATATA
>CABFPE010000636.1:327120-357180 GCA_900660155.1 Hofstenia miamia | reverse complement strand
ATATATATATATATATTATTATTAGGATTCATTTATATATTAGCCTATGTATACCCTACTGCTAACTTGAGAGGCATTGCACTTAAATCATCAATAATGAGCAAAATTGAAAGTTTATACTGTGAATCCTGTAAAGAGAAGTACGAGTAATTGCTTCATGTAAACATATAATGTTAATTTCTATAGGATTTTAAAAATTCTAATATATTAATGAATCACTGTTTAACTTTTGTAAATATTTGTATACCGTCGAACTATTACATGAAAGAGTGCAGCTACTTGTCAAATTTCAAAGTATTGTAAAGTACTTCACAAATTGTAACTAAGCATTTTTAAGTACTTTCTTCGTTTGCCAGCTTTGAGTTTGCTGTAACATGTTACAAAGGATGAGAAGTACTGCTACAAATAATCGGAAATTAAATGCAAATTATCCGTAGACTTTTACTCATTCCCCCAAATTCAATCTGTAATCATCTATTGTTGAAAATAAAATGCTTACTATTTTTAAAAGAAAGAAGAATTGGCAAAGGAAATTGCATTTTTGGTTTTCCTATATTTAATGGACAATTAGCTGATCCTTACTGCTTGCCATGTCTTCTTTCTTATTGAAAGATATGTCTTGAAAGTTATAGAAATCACAATGCTGTGAGGAATTGAAATATCCTACATGTAGATCAGAATAGAAATTTGACAGTTGGAAAAAGGATTTTCGCTGTGAGGAATTTATTAAATATTTTAAAAGCAAAGCTGATAAAAAGTTGAAGAATTGCACAGTGTGTGATTTATGTGATAAGGATTTTGATGATATTGAAATACATTTGTGCAAACAATATTCTGAAGCTCTTTGTTTTGGTTGCTCAATTTACCATAAAAAATTTAAAAAACTCTTGAGCTTTTTCAAATATTAAAATTTTTTCAGAGTAAATCAATAAAATTTTATAATGAATTAATCCTATAAATATATAAAATATTGAAAATAACTACAAGAAGCTTATATAGAAACAAAGCAGGAATCGAAGAGATTGATACATGTTCAAATGCTATGGCTAGACCAAAAGTTCATCAAAAATAAAAAAATTAATACTTCTTTTCATAAATTTCTCTCAATGAGTCAATAATTAATTTTAATAAATAAAACTTTTCTATAATTTTAAAATTAGCATTTAAGTAAATAGTAATTATCAAGTATATATTAAATATAATGTGTTACTAAATTAACAATCATGAGACATTCATGAAAAATGATTCATAAAATTCCATAAAATTTTGATTTCTAAAAACTTTGAAAAATTATTTTTAGAAGATGCTCATTGAAAGATCTGGATGAAATTCTGCACAACATCAGTTGTTCATTGAAATAGCTCTGTCAATGATAAGGACACATTTGCATAAACATCGACTGTTGAACTTTATTGTGAATTGATTAAGTAGTTTTTGCAGTTCAAAATTTATTGATAAAGTAAACATCACGAAAACGACTAACTTAATATATTCTTATATTTTGATGTTAGTTACGATCATTCAGTTCACAATATACCACAAACCAAATGAGTTTGAAAAAAATTTCTTAGAAATGTTTTACAATATAAACATTATGTATAATTTCTTAAGCGTGGCGTGTACTATTCAACAACAAATCAACGCAACTCGAGTCTATTCTTGTCGGGTACTCGACTCGAAATGTGGAATATTTTGAGGTTCTAAGTTAAATGCTATTTAATAGTCTGATGTTTTAACATAATTTTCGGGAGAATTAGGACCAGGGCCTTTCAATAATATATTGCTAATACAATATATTACAATATATTTATTGCAGCCTAATTTCATTACAATAGTATTGAAGTATATTGCAATATATTGCAATATATTGCAGTATTATTGGAGGTGTTTTTTGTAAAAACTTTCCTCGTTTGTATTATTTTTTGTTTCTTCTTTTTGCTTTTAAGAAATAATCAGCATAATGACATTACATTTTGCTCTTTGGCTTGATTGTAATATTTAATTGATGTGTTTACGGCCTATAAATTAGAGCTGTACGCCGGTCAAATTTTCGTCGGCGGCGGCGTGAGCCCCTAAAAAGCATCGGCGGCGTAGCGCGGCGTGAAAAAAAATTATTTTATGATTATCCAATAGATGACCACAAAGGCTTCCCGTTGAAACGCTAATTTTGTACTGAAAAACCTTGAAATAGCAGTATCAGTTTTATTCTCAACATTATCAACGCATGGCTTGCAATAATAATGGTTCTCATCCTTAACTCCGTCTTCAAATAAAAAGTATTTGAACACGCGCTTTTCTTATCCGTGATAAGCTCAGGCTTGTAGCATTTTTGTGTCATGTCAGTGCAAATCTGAAATCAAATATAAACGAATGGCTGTAAAAATCACTGCTTCAGTTATCCGCCACGCCGTTTTTCAGATTCAATGGCATAGCGTGGCGGCTTACAGCTCTACTATAAATGAACTAAGTGATACAGACTCAGAAGATTTTGCAACCTCTATCTTGAAAAAGAGAAAACTCTCGGAGGAATGTAGGATAGCCGATCCATACATCAATACAAAATTTATTTTGCCTACATCTGATGTTGTAGAAAGGTTGTTTAGCATAGCGGGTTTGGCTTTTTCAGATGTTCGTAAGAGTCTGTGACCAATGAATTTAGAATTCCAAATATTTCTACATTGCAAAAGAAATTTCTGGGATATGTATACCAAGTTTCATATTGGGCCTCTGTAGTTCAATTAAATTTTGTTGCTTTGTTCATGAACTTTTTAGCTGAGAAATGTTGTCGATTATTGACTTTATATTGCACTCCGAGCAAAATATATATATATTATGACACTTTGTAATTATATTGAAAAATTTCTAAATTTTCAAATAGGCTAGACTCATGTGTATGTATTCGGATACATAAACAATGAATTTGACTAACTGAGACGAAGCTATCATAGGATTAGAAGAGTCCTGAAACAATTAGACAGACACAAAGGTCAAACATAGGTGCAATATATTTGCAAGTCATAATAAAATAACAAAATTTTGATTTTCTTTATTTAAGAACAAAACATTCCAATATATTGCAATATATTGCAATATTATATTGATAGCCAACTTATATTGCAATACATTTATTTTTCATTTGTTGTATTGCAATAATATTGCAATAAATTATTGCAAGGCCTTGACTAGGACCACTAAAAATGTGGATGAAACCATCAATGATTGCAGCTACTCATTTAAATATCTCTGCTAAAAAGAGGAACATAATTGTATAAATATTGTAAAAAACATCAAATTAAATGTGTGGGTGTACAGTGATTATTTTACTAGAACATAAATTTCAAATCAATGATCTCCAATCCAGTAATTTTAAGAAATTTCATGCATTTTATAAACTTTTTTGGGTAGATTGGTATCTTATGTTGACATCTTAACTTATGTGGCCTCACCCAGTATCTTCTTCTGAAAATAAAAAAATACATTGACAATTGCATTTCCTATTTTAATTTAGTTTATTTTCATTGTCGTTTTTAACTAAATAATGGTATTCCGGAGTAATGGTTAATAATATTTAGTTTAAAAATTTAGGTTAGCCTATCTTAGAAAGAAAGACATCACGTGAATGAATATTAAAGCCCTATATTATATTAAAAAATTACCGCAACTATTTAGTATAGTACAGAACCTAATTCCACAAATTGAATTTATAAAGATATTTTTAAATTAGCAGTGACATTTTGCACATCTGTTGAAATTCAAATAGACATACCTCACATGTCGACGTCATCACTAAGCATCATTATTGATTAACAATAAATGTAATTAAAATTAAAAATCATATATTAATTCAGTCATTGACCTGGGTCAGTATTAAATGGACACCTAATTGCCATTGAAAATCAAGATTTATTGCAGCAATGGTGTCTTGGTTCAGTTATGTCCACTGCTCGCCTCAAATTTGGAACTATTCAAACAGTGGGGTAGTCAGAAATTCTCCTAGTGGGGTATGTTTTGAAAAACATTAAATTGGAAATATCAAGATGTTGAGTTCGATTGTAAATTCGTGGCTCAATTTAACACTAGAACTCTCCTTTAGTGACAATTGTCATTTTTTTAAGTTAGGCTTCACAAAATTAATTCAGAAGACCTTTAAGATATTTGAACATCATTTTCTTTAATTTTTTCTTATATTAAATATCTTGGGCTTTAAAATTTTTTTATTTCTTCAATAAGTTTTTAGCAATAACACTAAGTGATCTTTTTAAAATTGGCAATTGTCACTAGCAAGTGAGTGCCTCAGAGCAAGGTTATTCTCGAGTTAAGGCAATAGCTATACCAAAACCTAGTGATTTACTTAAATGTGCTATGGATGATGATTAGTGTTGTGCTCCAACTATAAATCTACGCAAGTGAATAGGGATGATAGAATTATAATTGTAGTTGTTCAGCATCAAATTATCCAAATAACTTGAAACGATATTGACATTTTTTGCATTACTTCTGATAGATATTGGGTTTCATTAAGGCCTATGATAGAATGAAGTGAAAATTTGCAAAATATCTTGAAACACCTAACTTATTTGTGAATTTTGTCTATTGACAAAAAAATTTCCATGAAATAATTCTGCTTAATCTGTTAGAAAAACTATTAAGATAAAGACAAAATTTGACAGAAATACAATCTTACATTTTTCAACAATGCTAAGCAAACATCATTTTTGTTCAAACAATAAACTACAAATTGCTAAGATTTTATTGAACAATTGATATATGAGTTAACTTATAAAGACAAACTTGACAATCAGGTTTAGCAATTTTTTTTGCAGTTTAGATTTATTTTTCAAAAAGCTTCAATGAATGAAAAAAGAAGAGCAAAATTTTCATCAGTATATATACTCACATCGATAGGTATCAATAACACATGTGTAATGTGCGCAATTTTCTTTGATGTATACAATCTGAAGCCAAATAGCTTTTCAAATGAAAATTTTTAAGCACATTTGGCACAATGTAAATATTTAGTTTGTAATGCAATTTGTTAAAGATTTTAGCTTAATTTCCAATTTTACTGTATATCATTTTATTGAATGACTATGAAGCCTACTAAAATTATTTATTTTTGGGTTTTTAGGTCTTGTAAAATTAAATCAACTTTGAAAAGCGTTATACAGTATGCTTACAGAATCATTCGTCAATTTGGATATGTTGTGGTCGAAATTTAATTAAGTATGTACTTAGTACTTATACTTAACATTAAAATGTAATCATATGGTTGCACTTTTTGCGTTCATTATTCTTGAAGTAAAATATCTAATTTTTTCAAGTTCTCACTCATATTGTTCAGACAATAAGTTGGTCTAAGGCCCATATGAGCAATAATTGACCTAAGTTATGTTATGTTCTGTTGACGAAATACCAAACTACAATAAAGCCATGCTGTAGCATCTCCTACCAGGCCCAATGTCCATTTACTTAAATCTGATTATTTAATTTTATGGTGATTCGGCGGGCAGGGATCTAACAGTCTTTGTCTGTTTAGCACTTTGTTAATGTGTTTCTGATAACTGTAAATAATCGATACATTAATCATCACTATTTAGGTGAAGTAGCTCCGCAGTACTTCAAATGGTTGGGCATCTGCCCAACTCTGCTCTCCTTGTCAGCAACAGATTCAGCAATCCAAGTTCTTCGAAGAGTCTCCAACACTCAATGAAGTTAATTATGTGTGCCTTAACCTATGACGGTGCTTACTAATGAATAGACACAATTCAACTTAGGCTAGGTTTGTAAAGTGTATTGTCGTGTTTTTATTTAAAACGTAGACTATGAGTCTTCGCAACCTGACTAGGCACTAGCTGCTTCGTTAATAATTAACTAATAAATTTGCCATTACCAAAAACTATCGGCATTCAAATTACTAAGTAAATAATTAGCAGCTTCCTAACCTACATATAAGGTCATTGATATAATAAACGGTTTTATTATCGGTCACATTATAGTCAACAATTTGGATATAGAAAAAGAATTAAATTTAATAAATAACTTAAGTTTGGATAACTAGCGGTTTATCGAGTTTATTATTTACTACATGTTCGAGTACAATCGATAGTCAGCCAAACGGGTAATCAAAAACTCCTAGCCGTACACCTAACCTAAGTGCATTTCGTGAATCAGGGACAAAGAACCTAGAATTGTTCCCGTCATGATATCCGGACACTGCTCAACACGAACCGTTTAGCTTGACATTGTTAATAATTAAGCAAACCAGGTAGTAAAGTAAAATAAGATATCCGGAGAATATACTTAAACAATTGTTCCAACCCTGTAATCCTATTTGTACTAATCAAATTTAGTACCTGTCGATTTGAATTTTTAAATTAATTAGACACTTCTTCATAGTTGGCTAAAGATAACAAGAAGTAATTTAGCCCTCAACGTTTTGTCAAATCAATTAATCGGCAAGCACTTGCTTTTATAATTTTGTATTTAAATTTTATAAATTTTAATGAGCATAATTCATCAGTTAAGTTGCTTTGCTTGGTTGTTTTTAATCGTCTCCTTTCTTCTTTCTTCGATCTTAATCCTAGCAGCTTACTTGATGGATTATCCCACATTGCACATTCAGGCAAAGTAATTGATTAATGCATCTAAACAAAGGCGCGGCATAAAACTTAAGTGAAAGAAGATTATCTTCTATTTTGTGGCGTTTTCAGGTTATTAGACATCTGTTAGACTCAAGTTTTTGAAGAAATTATTGAAGGCTGTTAAAAAGCCTAGATTAATTTTTATGATAAACTGCTTCAATAAAACAATGTTGATTACAAGATGATTCAATTTTGTTTGCATTAAAGACATTCTTGAAATTTGTAGAGCCTTAAGGCGTAGAGGGGTATCGGCTGAACCTTGACCAAGTTTGGGCCAAGATATTGATAAGTTGTTTAAAACATAGGTTGAAATTCAAAAATTATTTACTAATATGCAACAGTGCATGCAAATTATCACAATGCAGTGAAAGCAATTTATTAAATAAACAGTGTGTTGAAAAATATAACTTGTTTTTTATTACGAAACTTGACATATTTAAAGGGAGTCCGAATAGTCTTGGGCCAAAATTTTCAGCCCATGTCCAGTTCTGGTGTCGGTATGCATACCGCCATGTCCATTTGGCATCGCCACTAGATTCAAAAGTGTTCGTAATATTAGCAAAAAATGAACACGTCTCAACAAATTAGTAGTTTTTGAGCATGCGTCTTCAACCGGTGACAGTATTTATGCTGTAGAATTTACAATTTGTTTCAAATTTCTTTGGTATTTCAATCAATTGGTTGTTTTTGTTACTTGATTAGCAACATTGACATGTGCATAACTTTCTAACACTTGGTTTGTGCACTGTGCAGATATTCATAATAATATTCAATTTCTTTTCAAGTTTCTTTTAAGTATCAAATTGATTTTTTTACATTTTTGAATAACTTTATCCAAGCCTATCACCAAGTATTGAAATCTTCTGCATGGAAATATCTATGGGCTTACGCCCGCTCATGCAATGATAAAGATTTGTGCCAAAACGTATTCTTGTTTCTGAACTAAATGTTCAGTATTTAAATGGTATTTTTCAAAAAATAAAATATCTTGTACTTTAAATCTTGTAAAATATATGTATTTATTGTATTGAAATGTATTAAAATGTATTGAAATATCTACAGTCTGAGGAGTTACGGGATTCCTTTGTTACAAACCTAATCAGTGAAAATTTAAAAACTTGATAATAATTTTGTAATATTTTGGCAAATTCTTACAACTCCGCTGTAAAATTTAACAAAATTTTGTAATATCTTGCCAAATCTTTACCAATTTTTATAAGATTTTACTATTAAATAAAGTTATCGCTAAATTTCCTTAGAATATAAATAATTACTATATAATCTGCTAAATCTTTTAAGTTAAAGAAAATTGCCACTATCTTGACTTAACTATAGTTCAAAAAAAGCAGGCAACTTAGTTTTGTGCAAAAATCCTAGCATTGCATACACCTGAAAGGAATATGCATAGACCAATATTGGCCAATTTCAAGCTCATATTTGCTAATAATGAAACTTCACCACATCAGCACGAACTATTGCTTCCGAAATCGAAATTACATGAGTTCCCAGATCCAATTTTTGTAAATTTCAAAGCGAAGGTTAGAATTAATAACTATCCACCGCACATAGGACTAATTTGGTAACTTCAAAATATTTCTTTTGTATTTTGGTACAATTCTCTTTCATTGGATAAATGAGTCTGTAAATATAATAATTGATATTAAAATACAAATGTAATTTTGTAAACGTATGCAGAGCAATCTGGATCATATTACAAACATGTTTATGCATACAAATAAATGTTCATATCTGGTTGTTAGGCTAAATTGAAATCATTATAAATTCCACAATATCACAAAGAACGATACAACTATAACGACTGTACCGTAAATATTAGTCATCAGAATATGTAAATTAATTATACAATAAGGAACAGGTGTTTAATTTGCTATTGGTATTACTTTGGCAGTCTATACATTAGTTTTCGGATTTTGTGATATCCATCTAATTTTGGAGCTAAATGTTCATTTTTTATTTAGGTTTCTCTTTAATTAATATCTATTTATTCCACACATCAACTAAGTGTTTCACATTTTTTCAGATTTCAAGGTGATGTGATTATAATCAGTATAGTTCTGTTAAGACACCTTTAAGCTTAAAATTACTTTCAAAATCTTGATATCTTTTAATGTTTGATAAACTTCGTACTAATAAATTATATTTTTGGTTTTAATATTTCGTAGATTTTTCTGTATTAATTTTATATATGACCATGGGTTGTAAGATCTAAAATAAACGCTTTTAGATTTTTAAGAATTTTTATGAATTCCTTAAGAATCTAACACAAAAGGTTTTTCTTACGCATATATTGAAATGAAAGCGACAATCAGTTGAATTTTTTAATATTACAAGTATTACTAAATTGAAAACCCATATATGAGCACAAATGGCACTTTGATTATTACTCGTCTATCCAAACACATGTACAAACATGGGAGTAGGACTTGATTCAACCAAAAGTTTGATGGGAGCATCCACCAACAGCAACTCAATTGATATGTAACTATGCAATGTTTTAAAAGTAGCATGACATTATTGTTTACAACACGACTACATTGTTGGCAACAGTTGTACTAACATTGCGGCAGGTGTATCATTACCATGATTCTCAAAATTTTTAAACACAAAAAATGCTATTTGAAAAACTTCTTTTTCATAATTAAAATATTAAAATTTATTTCAAGTTTACAATACAGTAAAGAACACAACAAACTAATAATCCTAAAAAACACAATTTATAAGTGGAAAAAATAGTGTTGGTGCTAGAACAAATCACTTCTCAAACATGGCTCAAGAATGAATTATGTTCAAGAACCAAATCTTGGCTTCATATTATGAGAATTCACATACTAGTTTAATCACTAGAACAAATCATTTCTAGATGATTCCCAAAACATATTTTTAAGTTGAAATTGGTGTCTTTAAGGAACATCTGATATACTAAGCTGATTGCACTAATTTGCTTAAAAATAAAAATTTTCAGCATTTTCTTAAAATCCATCAAATTTAGTACGTCATTGCATTATATTATTCTACGCATTGTTTTATCAAAAAACTAATTTCATATTTGGATTCAGGATTTATGAAATTACTTAGAATTTTATTGTCTTTAATGTATTTCTTTTTTTTCAAAAATTGAAGAAGCAACCATTAGCTGAAATAATTTTTGAAGCTATTTCAAGGTTTTTTAAATGATTCAAAAATTTTCACAAAATAATGTAGCTTATCCTGTGTCATTTGAAATTGAAAATATATTTAAAAAATTAGGAAAAATTATTTCATTAATTTATTCATGATTTGTTAAGGTAAATTTTGCGAAGATTATGAAATAGTTAATTGTTAATGGAAGTTACAATATAGTGCATATTTTTCAAATATTAAAGAAAATTTCTTTTGGCAGATCTTCCATCTTGTTACCGATCTATATATTGTAATAAATTCCTGTGTTAAAAATATTATTTAATTGAAATTTCATTAGTGTAATTATAATTATAGTACATTGTTGATATATGTGTTGTTGAAATCTTTAATTTTAGACAGGCATTAGAAGATATCAAAGTCGAACTGCAAAGATAGAAATGTGATAGCATTTAATTAATATCAGTTTATCGAAGTCTATTCCTTTTTAATAAAATTTTAAATAAAAGATCGATGTTTTTTTGATAAATATTCAATTATTCTTTTTTTGAATTTCTAATGGATTGAAAATTTGTTTGTATACTATTATTACAAATTTAAACTATATTTCAAATTTTAATTCAAGGATATAACCCAAGCAATTTAAATATCTATCATGGAATAACATATATTTATAATCCATGAATAATGTTTTGTGTAGAATATCCGAGTTTCCCCATTAATGGCATCTCAAAAGAATTTGCTTAATGATGATCAATGTTTAAGTATCCTACAATTTTCTATATATGTTGATGAAAGTATTGTAATGTATGTTGGATAAACTGTAATGCATTATGCTGATCCATATTAAATGCTAAGTAGTGTTGTACATTAAAAAAAGCTTGAACAGATTTTTATAATTCACAAAATTTAAAAATTAAATATTCAGTAACCCTTTTCTAACCAAAATTGTATGTTAGTTAGTTTTTTAAATATTACCATTTCTAGATAAATTTACTTCAAAATCATGTGAATAATTGAAAAAATAAATATGAAGTTATTTTAGAGGAAAATAACTATGTTTATTGTGATTAACCCTGGCCAGCCTCTCATTTTTATGAATGTTTATGTTCACTGGAATGATCAAATCCCATAGATTTTTGGTCATTAAAATGTATATAAAGGTATACATAATGCTAATGAAAATATTTGTGAACAAATATAGCAATAGTTAATAGTATTTCTAAAAAAAATAATTTTGAACTAGAAAGTTTTCTGCTTAGGCTGAAGAAAAATTAAATGTTTAACAACATATAAATCATTTTTGAAGAAATGAAGAAATTTCAATAAAGACAGTTATACTATAGGTTGCTAGAGTTCACATTGAGACACTGGGTTTTAGCGGAAGTGGCGTTATTTTGGGAATAATTTATGGACCCTGTTGCTCATATTTTGAATGTATATTTAAGAAACAAGTTGTTTGAATTGACTTACAGATTTAGTAGACTATATAAGGCAAAAAGTAGTGAACTTTTTGATGAAAAGTAGATAGAAAATATGAGATTCTTAATAATATATTACCATAAAATTGGTAAGTTATAAACATGATAAAACAACACTTGGGCGTCGTGGGTGATGAAGGGTGGGTGGTTTTAGTAAGGCCCGTTAAAAAATAGTGCGTTAATCACTATATTTTGATGAATTTCTGCTCTAATATAACACCCTTCTTGTTGAATTTTCTATTGTAACTATTAAATGTTAAGATAGCCAGTACTCTGCCAATTCTTATCCCATTCCTTATCTCTTTTCACCATTCTTTAGAGCTCTTTTAGTTCTATATTACAATGCTAATATTATATTTTTAATTACTATTCCCTTTGCGTTATTAATTTATTATAACTTTCTTTATACGTTTTTTGACTATATCAACTGACGCATTTCCTATAGCTCCGCGAGTTTTCATCTTATGGACTAGGCTTATATATCAAATTTAGACATTTTCTAGCTCCATGTGAAACTATTTTTTTACTTTTTTGGATATATCAATTCTCATTCCATGACATCCGCCAATATTATCGATTTCATTACTTCTCTTTTAATCAATTTATAGCTCTCAAATTTTTTTGTAGATGTTTTGTTAGTGATTAATACAAAATATTTATCATGTAGATTTGCGCACATCTACTATCTAGCCATGCAGTTGATTATTTTTTATATCAGGGTGTATATACTCTTTGTTTTTACAATTGCATTCACTACTATTAATTTTAGCAGACTGCTATAGAATCAATGAAATGGTTTCACCTCAATAATATTATTGTGGTTTGCCTGAACCAATTGATGCTTTGCATGGTATAAAAAATTTGTTGAATGTGTAACTAATCAACTCACTGGGTCAAAGATAGTTAAAAGCAGGGGGTCTGGTGATTTCAAATGTGTTTACACACAAATAGCATGGCATGTCACATACCTTTTCCATCTTTTGTTTTCACTTGTTATGTATATTATAGTATTTCATGGTTAACTGAGCATATTTTTTACATTCCACTTTAAAATGAATGAATGCTATGGGATTTTATACATCTTGTTTTTCATTATTTATATTAAATGATGTTTGTTACTCAAAATTCTTAGTGATTTGTCTCCTAAATACCATGCGCCTGTATTTTTTGGATGTGAATAATACACTATTACCTAACTTTGTTTACCCATTTACATACATTTACATGTTTAGAAAGTTTAATTCAACATTGAAGTATGAGTAATTTTGGATGGATGAATTAATGCATTACTATTATGGATACCTCAGCTTACAATCTAGTGAATAATCTGGATAGCAAGTTTGAGCTTCATGATTTCCCATTTCAACTACGTAAATAAAACAGCTCATATACAATACATTTTGTTTCATATGTGTGTAATGCTTAAGCACAGCAAATATTTCTTCAATTTTGTATTTTGGATATTGGTGAAAACAAATTTGCTTTGTCACATATATAAGACATTTCAATTTTTTATTGATTTATCATGGGTATATTTCATTAGCTTATTAAGTTTAGCAGATATTTTCTATATTGCTTGTGAAAATGTATGTGTATTTCATATGTCTATAGTGGTTAAGTTTAGTGAAATATTTCTCCATTTTATATTTGGATATTACTAAAAAATGATTTTTCATCTATCAATTATTTTCCCTGAAGCATAGTGTTGCATAATTAATAACATTGTTACAATGAACATGTCAACTATATTAACAGAAGCAAATATATCAGTTAGCCTAAAAAATAAAAACTTTGTCAAAAAATTAATTTTAACTCTGTCAAAAGCATTTCTTGTTATCAATTATATCCCTTTTCCAAAATCCTTAAAATCAAAAATAGAAACTTCGTCAAAAATTTAATTTGTTCAATTTAGTTTTGTCAAAAATATTTCGTCACTAGATGACATCCAATGGAATCACTTCATTACCCTGTGCCAAATAGTCGTAGTTGTCCCAATGGGGCATTTCTCCTCATTCTTAACTACTTTTCTGCTTAATTTGCTTTTTAGTGCTCTTTACCAAGAAAGGATAACTTCCATTGTTCCATTGTGCTCAGCTTCCTATTCAGTTGCAATGCATATATTATCATGAATTGCTATAACATTTGCAATGACTCCAAAGTTATTGTCAATCATATACTGCGACTTATCAGCAGCTGAAGCCAATCCAAATGGTAATCTTCTCCAACAGTATCTGACAAATAATAATGGTGGATAATGGTATTCACAAATTATTGATTTATTTAAAGCCTTTTTGTCAAATGAAATGTAAAGATCACCATGAGATTGTTTTACTACCACAATGCTTGCTACCCATCTTGTAGGATCTTCCACTTTTAAAACTATTCCTGCTTCTTCCAATTCTATTAGTTTTTTTAAGTTTAGGCATAATTAAAAACATTGTTAGAATGAACATGTCATAACTATATTAACAAGCAAATATATCAGTTTGCCTAAAAAATAGAAACTTTGTCAAAAAATTAATTTTAAATCGGTAAAAAAACGTTTCTTGTCATCAATTATATCACTTTGCTAAAATCCTAAAAATTAAAAATAGAAACTTCATTAAAAAATTAATTTGTTCAATTTAGTTTTGTCAAAATTATTTTGTCACTAGATGGCGTCCTATAGAATCACTTCATTACCCTATGCCAAATAGTAATAGTTGTTATGAGAACTTAAGGGTGTCTTCATGGGGCCTCCTATCCCCATTCTTAACTACTCAGAAAAAAACTCTAAGTGATGCAGAAATCTGTAAAATACATGGGGTTTATAGGTGATGAAGAAGTTTTTTACCCTGCAAAGATTGAAGTAGTAAATAGTCTAAAACAACCATCTCACAAAAGGGCACTTCAAATGGTTATTGGAATGTAAACTACCTTTCAGATTTCATACCAAACTATTCAGCCATCACCACCACAATGAGGCCTCTATTAAAAAAAGAAGTATCTTTTGCATGGACAGAACAACAAGAAGCAGCATTAGAAATTAAATGTTTAACATCAAAACCCACACTGAAGCACTTTGACAATAAATAAACAGTGAAATTGCAAATAGATGCATTTAGCTATGCATTAGAAACTTGCATGCTACACAATAATAAACCAGTCGCATATGCAGCACACTCAATGACTAAAAGTGAAACAAACTACTTTCAAACAAACTCCTGCAAAGTCTGCAACATAAAGCATTTAGTAGTTGTCCTCTAAGTGTTCAGAGACTTTTTGTAATTTTGCAGAAGTACACTTCTTTAAGGATAACATATAAACCTGGAAAGGATCTATTATTTGCAGATGTACTATCAAGATTGATTCTAAAAATGAAGAAATTTACAAAGCAGTTCATATTTTGGCCAAAGATATCTGAAGACAAATTTTCATATCAAATTTCAACCTATGCAAAATGTATCAACCAAGTAACCAAAGGGAATCACTGATATGGCATAAACAAACAATGCTATCTTTCAGAAAAATTGGTGTGGTTTTTGAAATTTCAAGTATAATATTTCAAATCTGTGTGGATTATCATTCATGATGTATACAATGCACGTGTTTATATAGTAAAGTCCAGCAGTAATCTGCCAATATCCCAGCACTCCACTTCCTCTTGTAACTCTGTTCCCTTGTTTCAATGAGCTGATGAAAATATTTGGTCTAACCAGTCTGTAATCCTGTAAAGTAAGGCAACAACTTTTAGGTCACCACATATCAGCCACTGAAATTCGTTGTACTTGATACATTTCAAAATTTGTTTCAGGCTGTCATAGGTTTCTTTCACTTTCACTGAATATGGTTATCGCACAGAGGGATACAAATTTCCAATATGAAGAAAGATGGCATTGATACTATTCACAGAAGTGTCAATAAATAGTCTCCATTCAGTTGGATTGTGTTGCTTTCCCATAACAGTAAACAGTCCGGGTATATTGTTACAAAACGATAAATCACCAATAGTTGAAAAAAAGTTTATTAACTCTGATGTCCGCTGTCGAAAATAAGTAACTCTGACGTCTTTCTGTTGCAAGTTTCACTCTTGCAGCCGCAATGCCAACAATTCGCTTTCAACTATGCCCAAATTAAGATCATGCTATAAGTAATTTAAATCCGCTTGTGTGAAAAGCTGCGGCTCTTTTTTCGCCTCATCTGATGAAACGCTATCACTATCTGAAGTATTCATTTATAAGCAACCAACTGTTTTCTATTTCGAAGTTAGATTGTTCACAACTTAATTTCTCAGGCAATTGCCAGAATTGGAATGTCTTGTGAATGCGGTATTGGTCAAACAGCAGACGGGACACAAGGATAACTTAACTTTTGAATGGATGCCTTTATATCGATCATACAAAAATACCAATCACTGAAGTGTTCACGTTATGTTCTCGCCACATCATTGGAATACCAAATGGCAAAGGTACGCCTTGGTACATCCAAGCTGACAAGCGGGTTTGGCAAGTCTTGCAGCAAATATGAGGTGCTAACGTTTTGTCTTGATCTCCGAAATTGCATGGTGAAAAATAAGCTGCATATAGCTTCTTGATATTATTTGTTATGCGTCGTCGATCACTTTTTATTGTAAAATTCCCGCAAATATAACAAAAATTGTCCGGATGAAATCGACATGAACAAGGTGGCATAATTTACATAAATAATTTTGTCAATCAGCTGAAATGAGAAAGTAAATATCTATGGTATTGGAATTTTCCATTTTATTTAGTCTAGAATCCTCACCCCGGCCAAGATGTGTGTTAATTTAGAACTATTTAGGGATCATTAACTAGTTTGTTTCAAGCGGGGTAATGTCTATTGAGTTTAACTTTCATTGTCTCATGTACACATTTTCTAATTGTTCACACTAAACTATATTTATCATCCATGCAATATAAGAGTAACATGTAACAGCCACAATTTAGGTAACCATATGTGAGAGACTCCAGTTAACAATTGGCTCACTGCCCGAAGAGGTATCTGATCACCAAGAAGCCATCCACCTAACTGCAACATAGTAAAGTTCCATCCATCGATCAACTCAGCTCATTCTCAGAGGACGATTTTTATTATGTGTGCCCTACCTATGTGATAATAAAGAAAGTGCAGACACTATTCGACTTAATAGCTCATTCTCATTTATGTGTAACTTTAATAGCATAGTAACGCAACCTTTTGCTGGCACTAACTGCTGATGTGAAAATCTAGTAAATAAATAACGCAGCAGTTTCCTACCCTACATATAATAATAATCAATTCAAATTACTTATGACTGACACTAGCTGCAAAGAAATAAAAAGGAGTTAAAACTATCTACAACTAATATCAGCTTCCTAACCTATTGTAAAAAACATACATCAGACAAAAAATAACATTAACATATACAAGGTCGTTTTCGGTCATTGTGGGTCTAACACCGTTAACAATTTGGATCTAAAATAAGATAAATAGTAGTTAACATACCTAGAGTTGGCGATCTTGCCTTATTCCGAATTTGTTACTATATGCAACAACAAAAGCAATCGATAGCCAGCTAGGCAATAAGTAAAAAACCCTTACACCTATCTGTAACTTAAATGCATTGTATTGATCTAGGCAAAAACCATTTCTATCCCTCGCAACAGCCTTTTGATCGCTACAAGCATGAAATGCCTAGCTGCGCATTTGTATAATTAAACAAGCCAAATAAAAATAAGTGAGTAATAAGGAGTTTATTCTCCATCAACATTTCTCTCTTCAATGTTGCATATTTTTTATAAACATATTTATCAACAAACAAGTACCTGTCACCGTTTTGTGTTGCCAATTGCAGAAAGTTCTGCGTTAATATGGTAATAGCAAAATCAACGTGGAGCTTTATCGTCCACATGTGATTTGTTAAAAGTTAAGGTGACGAGTAATTGCTTTACAAAATTAATTCCAAATTCAAATTACATGACTTGGTTTCATGCTAATTCAACAAAATACAAAATTAATAAAATCAATGAATCTATAATTCAATCTTGTTCGTTTGTGTTTTGGTTGGATTACACTAAATTAGTTTATGAATCATGACTAATGACGCATAAAATATGATATTAGAAAATAGAATATATAATAAAAATAACAAATACGCATTACACAGTGACAAGAATTTCGTTAATATTTTTCTTTCATTTTACTATCATGGCTGAAATAAAAATGTTTGCATTTATCAACGTTTTAATATGCAAAAAATATTTTTTATAAAATTTTTAAAATGGCTATACAGGATTTTTGGGGTAGCTTTATTAGGTGTCCACGCCCAGAACGAGATAAAAATTTTTTTGATAATGTAAATTATTTATAGATGAATGATAACTTAATTGAATATTTTGTGAGCATGTATCATATACATAACATTAAAAATGATGATTTATTCATTTTTAATTCTAAATATATTTCATCACTCAAGAGAGTTAAGCAGCAAAATAATAAAAATCGAAATTGCGAAAAAATGACGACTAACTTGAAAAAACTGATGTTAGATTCGGATTACACAATATCAAATTAACAAAGTTTGGTTAAATGCAAGTTGGCAAAAAAATTTTTTTTATTTGTAATACAGTGATATCAGCCAAAAATCCTAAAGAATGATCATAGAAAATTATTGGTGAGAAATCTATTTTAATAATATCAAACTGTGACAAAATGAGCGATTTAGTCTTTACCTAATAAATTACACAAGCTACTAAAACTTTATAAAACTCTTTTGCAAATAATTTACTTTAGAAGTTTGATGGCAAAACTTATATAATACCAAGGAAAATTTATACAGGAAGTTATGATTTTCTTCATGTCTTAGCATGTAAAACTTTTTTAGCATGTTTTTTCATGTTTATCATGTTTAACCAATATGTTATAAAAATAGATTAAAATTGGGGAAAAACTGAACTATAAAACAGAAGTGGAAATACGCGAACTTTGTCAACTGAAATTGAACTAAAGCTGAAACGGAAATTACTCGAAATCTAACTTAAGACTGAAACTGAAGCTGAGACAATCCCAATTTTAATTCAGTTGAGCACACTATTTTTAGTAATGCATCAAATCCTTAGTGTCTCACAATTGATGTAATAAAATATCGGTGACCTTTTTGGCTAATTAGCATATAACAATTTTTTTCAAATTATTAGTTTCATGTCATAAGTTTCTAGAAAAGTGAGGTTTCATATGCATGTGGAGTTTTTTCTGAAAGAAAGCTTCCTAAGTGTTAATGAAAATATTTCCAAACCTTGTAAGAACTATTTCTAACATTGCCTGAAATTAGAATTTAAGTTTTTACTTACCAATGCTTAGTTTTAATATTTTTACTTGCAGCTTTACTTAGTCAATTACCTTATTTATTTAAATTAGCCTTTACTTTTTTAGTTATCACTAAAACTATTTTGTATTTGCACATTTAGTTCATTTAGGAATTGGTAGTGCTATTCATTTCTGTATGGCAGCTAAATACATTCTGTACCTTAATGGGATGAAGTAGAGCTTAGGGGAGCAAAGTTAAAATTGAATCTACGAAAAGAAGCCATTATGGAATTTTAAGTTTAAATGAGCTGAGGGACTTGGATGTCTTGGTTCAGCGTCATCTGGAAGCCATAAAACAAGCAGAAGATCTACAATGATCTTTCTTCTTTGGATTGTTATTTCGAGAACATGAATACTTCCACATTATCTCGTTAAATTACAGATACAAAGCAAACTACAATTGATTAGTCTTGATTTGTTTAGAATGTTGCAATGAAGAATGATGTGATTTATGTCGCAATATGAGAACATTCTACAATATTCATTCATCTAGCATGATTTAAACTGTTGTCTTTACCCTTGTTTGTACAATAGTCCATCAATGTTTTTCGGGCCTCTATTAATGTTAAAAAATTAACTGCTATACCTTGTTTGGTCCAATAATATTGTTACAAAACTGCAAGTTTAAAGGCATTTCTCTGGATTATGCTATAAGTGATGCATATGTTAATAAAAAATCTTTTAAAGCAAAATCTAAAATTTAATGCATTTGATTCAAAAGCGGACAAATAATCGGTATATGGCACTAAAAATTCTATGATGGCCTTGTACTGGTCATCAGAATTATTTTCTGAGCTATCTTCCGGGACGATTCAAGCGCATATCCCAATAGGTTTCCAGACCTGCATATAAGCATTTTTGCACTAATTTTGAATTCTTTATTGTACTCAATTTTAATAAATTTCAAAATAAAGGTTAGAATTCATAAACTATCCACAGCACATAGGCCTAATTTTATGACTTCCAAATTCTTTCCTTTGTATTTCTATCTTTGATTGGAAAAATCAAACTGGAAATATAATTAACATTGGGCTTTAAAATAAAAAAAATTAGTATTACGTCGTAGATACTTTCAGATGAAATGATCTTTGAATGTCTATGCACGTGGAAATGTTCATTACATTTATTAAACTAGTTATGTCAGTTCAGAATTATATGATCACCTTAAAATTTCGTGAGTCACGAAATGCGCATGCATTGAATTAAATGTTTGAATAGTATTTGTCAAACAAGGAATAAAGCAAAGCAAATTATTACACTTGCATTAAAAGATGAAATATGAACTGTAAATGCCAAGCTAAAATTTAGAATTCAAAGAATGTCAATATATAGATTGATATAACTAAAAATGGCTAAATTCAGAAGTTTTCAAGTAGCTATATTTCCAAAGCCATTCCTTACAGGTTCAATTGTTTGTTTGTAGATATTTTGATGAAAGACTTGGTTAAATGCGGGCAAAGCTAGTTTTTGATTGCAGTGATGATTAGGATTATTTTCTAGTTGTCCCATATATTTTTTGTTTAGGTAACATATGTTATTTCCTGGAGTTTTGATAATTTCTAGCATATCAAATTGTAGCCCATATAATACAAAAGAGAATTCGGCATTTGAATTGAAATTGTCATATATTGATGATCGTTTTAAAGCATTCTTTTCACAATAATTTTTAAAGGAATTTAAAAGTACAAAATTCAATAACTTTTAAAATTAGTCAAGAGTTCATAAATTTTGGAAATGGGGAATTAGGGGGAAATTGCCAACATCCACCCTGTGCCAGTCCTGTTGTAGCAATTGTATTTGATATTGTAGAGTTTGTAGTTGTCCAAAATATTGTTTTATTTGCTGCTCTATGTTAAACATGGGAGTTTTGACAATTTCCATTATATCATATTGTGACACACTTAGTGGAAAAGAATATTGCGCACTTGAGGATGTTGAAATTGACTTATGTAATTCACAAATTGTAAAAATTGATTTTGCATTAAGAAAATTCTTCGTGTACTTTCTTAATTCTATTAGAACTTCTTGAGAAGAGGAATGTTTATCAAAGTTCTCCTTAATTAATTTCAATGCAATTTTTTTTATTGTGCTCAATTTCTTCTGTCATTTCTTTATGACATTTAGTTATAATTCGAGTAAGCTCTTCATGTGTTTCTGTGACAGTTGTGTAAAATTCATTAAATTTTTTTTCAAGTCGCTTTTCTGCTTCCCTGCATTGAGTAATATTTTTGTCTATTTGAATCAACTTTTGCTCATTGCTAAATAAAATTTTTTCTATTTCGGCTTTGTACAACTCCGTCTGTTCTTCAATGGGACACATCGGATGCCCTTGGTGACTTACAAGTGCACAAACCACGCATATTGAAACTTCACAATTCTTGCAGAAAATTTCGAATTTCTTATCATGCAGTGAACAAATAGGCTTGCTTTCAGGATCTAGGGCATACACAGTATGTTCTCTTGTTCTTTTGACTTTTTTATGATAAATTCTTTACATAAATGAATTTCAGTGTTATCAATATCCTTGTCACATGCATCACACACTTTGAACTTTATTGTTTTATTAGCTTCATTATCCTTAATATACCTAATAAATTCTTGACATCGAAAATCTTTCTTTAGTGCACCCGACTCAAATGGCGCTCGACAAGTAGGGCATTCAAAGTTTTTCTTTCTTCTATGGGAAATGTACTTATCAATACAAGCTTTACAATATGAATGAAGGCATGGTAACATGTAGGGATTGCAAAATTGATCATGACAAATTGGACAAATCAAAAATGAAATTTCTCTTGCTACTTCTGGATTCATCTAAAATAGATATTATTCATGCTATTCATATATGTTCTTTAATCAACGGTAAGTTAATTGTAAAGTGTTTTTGTTTATCAATTTGTCGAAGCACTTACTAAAAATTATCATCAGCATATGAAATCATGACAAACATTAAGTGAATTACCTGAAAATTTATGTTTAGTGCAAACAAGTGTGCACAGGAGACATTAGATGTTATAAGAGGCCCAAATGATGCAATATGATTCTGAAGAAATTTCATGATTGAAGAGGATATTGGCATTTTCTCGTTTTCCAAATTTCTTTTAATTCATATAAATGCATGATCAGAGACAAACTTTGTGCAGGATGAGTTATCTAGAGAATGACATTTCCATTTTGCCCAATTAAAGAAGAATGGGAATGAGAAGAGTATTTAAAAATTTCAAAGTTAACCTTTTTAAGAAAAATATTTTTTGTGGTTAAAATGGTTATTTTTTAAAATTAAGTTAATAATTTATGATAAATTAAAGTTTCATTCCCTAATCATGCCTTTATTTTTAAAATATATAGATTGTCACAACTGCAATATTAAAATTGCTGTGGTGATCTTGGGGAACTAGCATAAAATATGCAAAAATTAGTTTCATATCATAAGCTTCCAGAAAAGTGAGGCTTCACATGCCTGTAGTTAAGTTTCTCTAAATTTGAATTTTCAGGATAGTAAAACGCTAAAAGGAATCTTCCTAAAGGTTAAAGCAAATCAAATCCTCCAAAACTGTTATGCTCAACATCAAGAAAGTTGATAGTATAAAACTTAAAAGTTTATTATAATTACTTTTTCTCTTAGTTACAACAATAAAATCTATGAAGTATAATTTACTTGATTAAATAAATAAGTTATTTAAAAAATATATATTAGAAAGTGAAATGCTACTACAAAAAATCTAAAGGACAACTTTTAAGTTTTAGAGTTCTGATTTGTTGCGAGCCTTGAAGCTGCTGAATCTTAAATTTGCGCAGGTCGTTCCTTGTTGGGGCTTGGGTATTCTATGCGTGACAAAAATAGTTATTTTTTCAACTACATGTGGTCCTCCAATGCAAATGTGCAAAAAATTTCACGGTTTGTGCATAAATATTCAATAATTTGCGAATTTCCTAATAGGTTTAAAAAAAAGTTTTTGAAAATGTGAGAAAACGACATGTTCTCTTAACCTCGTTGCCAGCTGTTTACTCACATAAATAGAAATCATTGTTATGGTGTGCAAGAAATTTTACTACTAAAATACCCAAGGGCTATGACTAAATCGTCCTGGAGATTATCCTCTATGTGGTGTTTTCTTTGCTACAACACGTTAAGCATATTCTATTTGAAATTTCTATTGCAGAAAAGTCATGTCAAAATGTTCAATGCAAACAACAAGATATTATTAATTTCTAGCATGAATATTTCAAGTATATATAAATGCCTATGTGACGATGATGTGAGAAACATTGTATTGAGCACAGATCAACTTTATATGTTAAATTCCGAAGAGTGGGAGTCTAATAAGTAAAAATATATGTGTACTCAAAAGAGTACAGTGACGGTGTGTTATGCAAAAAATTATATTAGACAAACCAGAGATCTAGAACTCTTGGGATATTATTTATGTCTAATATATGTGAAACACCTATAAAGGGTAGATTTATTCAAAAATTAAAGCACGTAAAATTTCAGCACCTACTTTTTAAGCAATAAAATGTAAAGCAATCCAGTCTCTTCCTATTGATGAACTTTATCATAAATTTGATCACTGGCCACAAAATGTCACTGGAAAGTAAAATCAATGCCGTAATCCTGCTTGCTCCTGACAAATCAATTTCAAATGCAGCAAATGTGATGTTTTTCTCTTCTGTTTATGAAGATGCAATTTGCTTTTCTGTTTTTGTAAATTGATTATTTTATTTTTATAATCTGTAAATTTTATTAGTTTACTTCTTTTCAATTGTTTGTAAGCATAAAAGTGTTTGTATGCGTTTTTAAATGGAGTATAATATAATAAATAGCAGTAAAGTAAGGTAACAATATTATCCAATGTTGCATTTATTCTATATTTGGTAATTTTAACGTCAATGTACTCAAAAGAGTACACATTAATAAAATTATAACTATGATACCAGTAACCTAGCGATTTTGGCTGTTCTATGCTATTGGTTTTATATTAATGTATCCATAGGAACCTTATAATTTAGTATAAAATTTGATATTGCGTCTCTGGCGAGGTTAAAATGAGAGAAAGCTGCTTAAGGATAATCACTGAATGAAAATTTTGAAAATTTTGGCATTGCAGACAAAATATTTTAATTCAAAACGTTTCCCTTTGTTGTAGCTCAACTTCCATAATTGCTTGTTTTTATATATATATATATATATATACATAGTAGCATCGACTGAATTAGTGTTAATGTATTAGCATATACATATAAAATCTATAGTTCAAGGCGTAAATAACTGTACGTAAGAACCAACAGAGAATTGCATAAGGAAAACTACACAATCGTAATAGTAAATGAGTAATACTACCGAGCTGCTAGGAGATCGAATACCTATAAGCCTCGAGCAAACGAGTAGTGAATTAAACAATTGTCATACGAACGAGTTTAGCTTAAATACAATTTGGCTTTCACCAGCGCTGAATCTAACAGCCATTGAAAATAAAGTACAAGATTAAGTAATAGGAGAATGAATGCCTCCAAAAGAAATCATGGAAGGTTTGACGTATATCGCAAGGTAGCTCGCACTTGTCATCTCTAAGATGTAACCTCAATTCTTCCTCGATGAAAAAACAATTTAGCCTGACATCAAAATACCGGTAATTAAGTAAGAACAAAAACGAAAGCAACTGATCTTACCAAATCAAGAGATTTATTACGAGTGCGTACAATTAAGTTCCCTATCCCTACGTTTAACCATAGCAAATAATTGTAAACATAATATAACAAAAATTTAGTAGCAGAAATAGCATGTACAATAGCAGAAATTTAAATAACGTGACGTCATTTGTCTCTGATGAAATGATGTTTCGCCTTAAAGTTTATAATGACTGTTTTTTTCTGAGAATTCCATCTGCGAGTTTCACGGTTGATGCTACAATATATATATATATATATACTTTGAATAATTAATGTTCTCAATCTCATTTTTAAAGTTCTGCACAGGTTGCCATGAGTCAAAATATGTCATCTAACAAAATGAAAAATTTGTTCCTGCTAAAATATTTTTTAGAAAGATATTGAATTGCTATAATCACCTTCTTCAAACTTGATAGAATGAAGTACATTCCTTCATGTGATAGTGACAAAAGTCTAGTTTTTGCAAAATTAATATTTTTAGCAAGCAATTCTTGGAAGAAATTTCAGTTTATGAAAATATAGAACGCATGATTTTAAGGACAGTCTGAGTCATATAAAATAAGCCAACTGAAACAATCCCTTAGATATACAATCCATTAAGAACAAGAAATAGTACAGGCATGTAATAGCTTGTACTGCAAATCTTAGTGATTTTGTGTCTCCCATATTACCTACATAATTCTATCTTAAGCAAAGTTTTTTTTTCATGGCAAACGCCCCTCTTATTACATAAAAAAAACACCTCAAGCTGTATGAGCTTAAAACTCTATAAAAGAGATTTTCAAATTACTAATTTTAGTGAATATCACATATATCTAAACATGTCATTGTTTTTCGTTCATGCATTTTAGTAGTCTCTGGTATGACAGGTTCTCACAGCAGGCAACTTTCATGTTAAATTATTTACTATATGTATTTTAACTTCAAAAAACTGTTTTTGAAACACATTTCTGAGGCAGAAGGCAAATCAATGCTGAAAAACTGTAACAAAATCTGCCTAATGCAAGCTTTTTCAAATATGAAAAAATATTTTCTGAGTGAATCAATAAAATTATATGATTAATTAAAATATGTAAAATATTGAATTTCAATACAAAAATTTTATATAGAAAATAGAAACACATCATGAATATACGAAATTGATGCAGGTTCAAATGCGATGGCCACACCGAAGGTTCATTAAAGAATTAGAAAACTCAATACTTATTTTCATAAATTGCTTTAAAATTTCAATCAATGAGTCAATTATTAATTTTAATAAATTAAACTTTTCTATAATTTTAAAATTAACATTTTAGTAAATAGTAATTATCAAAAATATATTAAATATAATGTGTTACAAAATTAACAAAAACGATTCATAAAATTCCCTAAGAATTTTATTTCTAAAACTTTGAAAAAAATATTTTTAGAACATGCTCATTGAAAGATCTTGATGAAACTGCGCAACATCAGTTGTTCATTGAAATAGCTCTGTCAATGATAAGGACACATTTGCATAAATATCGACTGTTGAACTTTATTTTGAATTGTTTTTGTAGTTCAAAATTTATTGATAAAGTAACCATCACGAAAACGACTAACTTAATATATTCTTATAGTTTAAAATACATTTGGGAATCTTTGCCACACGAACTAACATTAACAGCTCTATACTATGACTGATGTACACTTAAGTGTAGGGCCCTACAAGTCGGGAATTTTTGTTTCAGCTCGAGTCGAGTCGGGTCAGTCCTCTAGAATTCTAGTGGAATTAGGTCTACGCAAATAGTCCCATCAATATCATAAATGTAAGGTCGCCAATAAATAATCTAATTTTATCTCAATACAATAAGATACATTCTATCAGTTACATTTTGCTAAAATGTAGTTATTAATAATATAAATATATAATTAATCCTTAAATCAATAGACAGCAATGCCTGTCAAATACTATTTAAAAAGAATGACTTTCCCTACCAACTTGAATGCGCTACATTGGTAATTAGGTTTTTACATAACTTTTACCATCAATGACTAGAAAGTTAAATTTTATGACAACAGTCTCTTAATATTTTGCTCTGCAGGGATAAGTGACCAACATAATATATATATATATATATATATATATATATATATATATATATGCATAAAAACGAACACGTTGACGAATTATATTTGTAGTACTTTCGGCTATATTATTATAGCATTCATCAGCAAGAATAAACAGGGGATTTTAATAGAAGGGATTGATATCTTTCAGATTTTTGCGAGGAAATCAAATGTATCTTCTAAGATAAATGACCTAGGCATGAAGGATTTTAGACGTTCATCGAGCCATTTAGGGAAGTGATCCAAATTCAATACGTTAACAACACCGTTAACAAATGGTGTTTTACGTTAACATGACCGTAAACCAAATCGTTAACTTACACTCAAAATAAATTCGCTAATAGCTGATGTTTATGTTAAAGGCGTGTTTTTCCGCAAATGTTATTACAAATAACTTTGACATACTTTCGGCTATATTATTATAGCATTCATCAGCAAGAATAAACAGGGGATTTTAATAGAAGGATTGATATCTTTAAAATTTTTGTTTGGAGATCATTTTCACTAGTTATGAAGGATTTTAGACATGGATCACTTCCCTTAGATAATGTTTGAGTGTGATATTTAACCATAGACAGAATAGGACGATAAGGAGGAGATTTAGAGTCCTTATGAATTTTGCAAAGACCATAGAGACGAGGAGGCTGCGATCCAGTAGAATGGAAGTTTTGATATAGTTCTGGGGAGATTTTGCAAGATTTTTTAAAACTGAGTAGTTCTTTATTAAATGAATTTACTTGAGCGATAAACATTGAAGTTGGAGTGCGACGTTTGCTGTTGATTTTTTTGAATTTAGATTGATCTGATAAGATTATGTTCATTTGATTGATATAGCGTGAGTGATTGTCGATAATGATACCGTTTCCTTTATCAAATTTACAGATGTAGATGGATTTGTCTTTTTGAGATTGTAAAGCGATTTTTTGAGAGAAAGAAGTTCTTTTGGAATGCAAAAACGTTGATTGAAATATCTATGATAGATGTTTTTGATAACAAATGTGACTTCATTAAGTTGATCGTTGGTGAAGTTTTCATGAGATACGAGGTTGGAGACCATAGATTTGTCATGTGTTTTAGATTTCATTTGATTGCTTTTATTAGTCCAAGACATTTTCATACCGAATGATAGAGCTTTATGTTCTTCATCTGTAAAATTGTGATCCGAAAGATTGACGACAGTGTTGTCCAGAAAAAAATTGTTAGATGGAGGTGAACGAGATTTCAGATTATTAAGTTTTTTCTGAGGACGTGATTTGATGATTGATAGATTTTGTGAAGTAACTGCGATCGACAGTTGATAATAGAGTGAAACTGCAGACGAGGAATTCTTGAGATCTTCTATTTCTTTATCAAGTTTTCGAAAATTGCTTAGAGATGATTTGAGTAGACGTTTGAGGGCACTACGTTGTGAACTTTCAAATAAATCTGAATGATCGCGGAGGTGAGGTGGGAGAAAAATTCGAAGGAAGTTAGGAATAAGGTTGAGTTATTTGCATGATGATAGAAATTTGCATCGAAGACTTAATTTTTGATATTTGAGAAAGAACGACTTAAAGTTCTTGTATGCTGCGGCGTCAGTGTTACTCAATGATTGTGTGATAACGTCTGTAGCGAGGAATGAGAGTTTTTTCCTGTGCATAAAAACGAACACGTTGGCGAATTATATTTGTATTACTTTCGGCTATATTATTAGCCTTCATCAGCAAGAATTCGATTCTTATTCAACATATTGGTGCTCAAAGGCTTACTGAATACTTTTTGTAGTCATACCTGGCCTTAATTTTAGCAGATCTTGATCTAGGCCTATCATTTTTATCAATTTTTTTAAAGATTATATTAAATTTATTAATCATTATTTTAAATTATTAATTGCCCCCTCTACTCCTTCTACCACCGATGCCCCACTTCCAAATAGTGTGGCACAAGACATTCCTGTTGTCACTGCCAATACCGCGACTGGCAAAGGGAAAAAATCGAAAAAAACAACTATTCATGCATTATTTGTGATGAACCTTATATAGACCCCCCAGTAGAGGACTGGATTCAATGTGTAAAATGCGAAAACTGGTGCCATGAAGGATGTGCAGAGACTGAATTAGGCAGTCACAGTTTTTGTGCGACTTGTGCCGTTACGGAAAATAAAATTATTAATTATGTTCTTTTTAGTTTTAAATGTATTTTATATGATAAATTAAATAGCAATATACTTTTTTCTGCCAATAAAACAACTATAAAAAGAAAGTTGCAATATAGTCCAGTAGAATTTGTGATGGACCTGGAAAAAATTTAGATAGAAACATATTATACATCATTGTAAAGCTTATTTCATTGACTATTCAATTGTAAATTTTTCATTTTTTTTCTTTTGGGGAAAAAAAGTTATGACGTCATACGTATCAGGGGGTAAAATCCCATTTTTTTACACAATTTAGTATGAAAAATGACTTACATATGTCTCTTTGGTTTCTCAGCATTGGTCTAATAGGTGGTGAAAAGACTTAAAATTATCTGAGTTGTATTTAAATATACAGTAACTGGATTTTTCTGTGAAAATGCTGATTGAGTCAAGTTAGACAGCATACTTTAAACTAAGAAAATCAATTTAGTTAGGAACGTTTCTTTAAGTTAACATTAGAAATGACATATAGTCCGTAAGAATATTAAGCTTTGACATATTTTCAAGGTATGAAATTTTATTTGATATTTATTAGATAATTAAAGGACTGAAGTATTATCTAAAATAGATTTTATTGAAGCTAATACAGTGTTTGACGAGTTTCGATTTGTTGTTTTCATTCGATCACAAGTTAGTTTTCTTCTGTTGTAGATACAAAAAGAAAATAGAATGTATTGATGGAGTAAAAGTCTTGAAAGTAAAGAATAGTTAAAATGAATGAAATAAAGTTATGTGTTAGCTGTAGAAAAGGTGTTCAAAGTAAGGATCCGCTTTGTCAAGTTGGAGCGTATTTTCATGAAAGAGAGAATGCCAAGCATCCTTTAGACACTTTAATTGAACAAGCTCAGAAATTAAACAATGAAACACTTATGAATACTCTCCTTGAAAACAAAACGAAAGGACTAAGTACTTATAATCACACTTCATGCAGAACAGGTTAGCCAAAATTAAGGGCAAATTCTACCGGACTATAACGAAACTACACGAATCGCAGCATTTATTGAATTCTCAAAATTTTGAACTACTCCTTAATATCTTTTTAAACAATAAATTAACGTTATTATCAATGCTCAATTATATGCGATATGTATGCCTAGTTTTACATAGCTGCTATCACAAAAAACTTTAAATTTTAAAATTTTTCTTTCCGATACAGCAGTATATTCACGTCCAGATTTAAGGGCAAAGATCTGAAGTATGGCTTAATACTTTGAATTTCACTGCGCTTTCAATTAATAGCATCCTTTCAACCTAAGGAGTAAGTAAGCGCTGATAGCTTCATTTTATTAATGCATCATTAGTTGAATTGTTATTTTTCCTTAAACTTAAACAACACAAATATCATTCACCTAGTAATATGCTATATTTACATAAAGAACTTACAGTAGTTTGATTGATTTCCATAATTCCACCATTTTCAATATAAATATTTTACCTTCCTGTCAGCTGCCACCAGGTTTTCAGGATTTCGAGCATTGCAAATTTCTTTTCAAAAAAAACTTATGTTGTCTCCTTTACTGCA
>CABFPE010000636.1:269475-287446 GCA_900660155.1 Hofstenia miamia | reverse complement strand
ATATATATATATTCATGATCAAAAGTTTCGGAACACCTGTATGTAAAAAAGCTTATTAGAATTTTTGAACAATATACGCACTGTGAGATTGGTATTTGTACACTAACTATATGTTATTGTGATACTGATTTACAGAACCCTGGCTTTTGTCAAAAAAATGCAGATGGGGTTAATTAGCAAACGGGTTTTGATTGACAGCTGTCATTTAGAGTGATCAAAAGTTTCGGAACGCTAATACAAACACTAGAGTCACAAAATAAAAAATACATGACAGAAGAATTAATATCCAGTCCACAATCCTTTGCAACTGACGCACTTCAAAGGTTAATCTTGTTGGCATATTATGTAGCCCATGACTGGTAATTACTATTCAAATAGTTCTATTGATCAGAATGCCTACTGGAAGAAATTTGACCAAAGAAGAGCGAGAAATCATACTGAGATTAGTGGAAACAGAGAAATGCAGCTACAGACATGTTGCAAAAATAGTTGCTTGTTCTGTATCAAGTGTAGCACGCACCATTGCGAATTATCTTACAACTGGGACAGTGAAGGAGAAATACCGATGTGGGCGGCCACGAAAGACCAGTAATAAGATGGATCGGAAAATAAAAAGAGTGGCCATCTCTAATCGCCGCAAATCAATCTCAGCAATATCTTCGGAGATAAACATGACCTCTGGTGTTAAAATCACTCGTCACACTGTCAGTAGAAGACTTCGCGAGGTGGGTGTTCACTCCATAAGAGCCACAAGACGGCCAATACTATCAGTAAAGAACCAAAGAAAGCGAGTTGCCTTTGCCAAAAAGTACAGTGGATGGACTGACCAGCAGACAAAGTGTATAATTTTTAGTGATGAATGCAAAATTGAATTGGATCGGGATTATGGCACTAGTTTTGTGCATAAAATTAAAGGCGAGAAAGCTAAGCGAGAGCTTGTTAGGCAGACCTCAAAGTCGCACCTGTCAGTTATGGTCTGGGGATGTCTAACTGCACATGGGACAGGCTCACTTCTAATTTTGGACGGTACTGTGAATGCAAAGGCATACATAGATATTTTGAAAAATGGTTTACTGGCCACTGTAGATCAGTTTAACATTAACCCATTCATATACCAAGATGACAATGCACCATGCCAAAGAGCAAAAATTGTTAAAAAGTTTTTTGATGACAACCAAATCAACTATATGAGTGATTGGCCAGCCCAGTCACCAGATTTAAATATTATTGAGAATTGCTGGGTAGAATTGAAGAGACGTGTTGCCGAAAAATGTCCCACAAATAAGTCTGACTTTCATTCTGCCATTCGACATGCCTGGAATGAAATTCCCAATGATTATGTTGTGAAATTATACAACTCATGGTCTACCCGCTTGCAAAAGTGCATCAGTTGCAAAGGATTGTGGACTGGATATTAATTCTTGTCATTTATTTTTTATTTTGTGACTATTATAGTGTTTGTCTTTAGTGTTCCGAAACTTTTGATCACTCTAAATGATAGTTGTCAATCAAAAACCGTTTGCTAATTAGGTCCACCTGCATTTTTATTGACAAAATCCAAGGTTCTGTTAATCAGTAACACAATAACAGATAGTTAGTGTATAAATGTTAATCTCACAGTGCAGACATTGTTTGAAAATTCCAATAAACTTTTTTACATGCAGGTGTTCCGAAACTTTTGATCATGACATATATATATATATATATATATATATATTCATTCAATTAGTATACTTCCTGGCCTAACCTCCGAGAAGTTTAATTTCTACCTAATTGTTGACCCGAACCACTGGTCGATTCGTTTCTAAGACTGGAGATGTATAGTAGCAGCTGAAAAGATAATAAAGCAACTATATACATTGTTATTTCATGGATTTTGTAAGGCACGCGTGTTGCAGAAACATTCCATGCGTGTTATGCCAAAATATATGAGGGTTGACAACCTAATTGCTTCAAACAAGGCTGCTATAATAAAATACCAAATTTGTTCAAAGTTTGGCAGCGTTGAAATTCCTCCCACCCTTGATCTTGCAAATAATACTTGTGAAATATTACAAGTCAAGATTAGAAAATAACGGTTTCACTGATATAATGGAAGGAAAGGTGATGGACTTTTAATCGAAATTGTATGCCAACTTACGAAAATATCAAGCAACATCGGCTACAGTTGAGAGAGGTTTCTTTATATAGAAAAAACCTTTAGCCTATGACAGAATTCTTAACCACAATAATGTATTGAAATGTATGTGCTGTTATTTAGTGAAGTAGTTGCTTTAAAAAATCGACATATTATTATGTAAGAGTTTTTGTATTTGTTTTATATCATGTACTCAGTAATAGAAATACGTATTATATTGCTTAAATGGATCATTTTAGAAAATGTCATATTTTAGGGCATATTTAACTAAATTAGGTCAATATTTTTCATAAAAATAAGGTCATGTTCTGGTTGCAATAGTAATAATTGAGCAATATATTATGCGGCAGCCGGTAAATTATCCGGTATCCCGCAGTCAAATTATCCGGAATTATCCGGTATACGGTATATTCACTTCACTATCTGGATCCTATTCCTAGTATAGGCAAAGTGCAGGATGACTATTGTTGTACAAAATTGAGATTTTGCCTGTTGAGAGTAACTAGAATCAAATTGGTCAGCTATTGATTTGGTGTTATTTTTCTTTGATTTTGTATTACCAATATAGTGATAATAAATTAGGCTGCAACAATACTTTGGAAATCACGGAGCAACTCTTAGCTTCTAGCCCCCAGATCCCTTTATTCTGGTCACATTATGTTATGTCTAGATGCATGGTTAGTTTATAAAACTTGACGATTTCCATTTCATTCCAACAAAGCACATAAAATTTACACTGTGGTTAAATCATGCTTTAATACTCGATTTATGATGTTTTGCTTTGCCATTAGTTAAACCCTTGATTCTACAATTTGACTTTGACATGATCTAGAGCTCATAGGAGCTGGAATGGAATTCCCGTCTGGCCGTGAAAAATATTTGGAAGATCTAGGATGATTTCTGGTTCTGTTTTGTTTTTAACTGGTTACATTTTACATGTTCTCAAATGGTTGTTCTTTTTATTTTGTTGTAATGTATATTCTACTGATTTTACTGTGCGCTTATTGGAATTGATACCCAGATGCCCCGTAGAAGTTGATGGTGACACCGCACTGCACGTTTCATCTTTGTATCTCTTGTTCTTACCTAAAGTGTACCTGTAGAAGTTATTGGTTTTCTTATGTGGTGGATTGCCGAATAGGGGGTTTTGGCTATTACTGGAATTGCTACTTTTTTCTGTGTTTATCTGATTTAAGTTGTTTAACATTAAATTTTTTCGATTTCTTGCTACATTGTTGGATATTTTCCTACTTTTCCTTTACATATTAGACATATTTTATGTTTACATGAAGATTGATTTTATTAACATATAGATTAAATATCAATTATCCTTGCACTGAGCCTTGCTTATTAGATTTTTCATTGCTTTCTTTTACCCATTGTTGTCTTGTGGCTGAATCTGAGGTTAATAACTTGTTGCAAAATAATTAAACTAGCATATAAGCTTGAATATTTAATTATTGCATTGTCTATTGAATTCAATGCTTTGGATTCTGATGGTCTACTGATGAGATGTAAGCTCTATCCCCTATATCTATTTGATATTTCCGACCTTCTTATATAAAAATTAGTCCATTATTTGTAGAAAAAACTTTTCTAAGTAGAATTTACAAAGACCATATTATTTAATGTTTTTAGATATATTCATGAATTTGGCTGTATAAACTTTTTTCTCTTCACTTATAATTGAATTTTCATTAATATCACCTTTTTACATATAGGTATTATTTTAGGCATTTCAAATTCTATTGGAAGATCATTTTCATTAATACAGAGCTTTAAAACCATGCTCAGTCCTTGAGACTTGTTAAGTTTTAGATGCGTTAATGTTTCCTTAAACTGATGTAATGTAACAAAATTTAGATAAAGTTTTTCCTTTTGTTTTCATGAATTATCATTTGATTTTGATTGTGAACGCTTCGTTCTTCATTATCTTTAAATTTTCCAAATTTTATAAAAGGCTTACTAAGTTTGCTACTATTTGTAATTGCCTTCCTTCATAGATAAGACCTACAGCGTTATTTCGTTTTGAAAAAACTCAAAATGAATTTTCATTTTTCAAAATATTTTTGTTTTCAAAAAATATCGTTTGCATTTATTTTGTGGTTACAATATATATCATTTTGATTAAATGCTTAGATTCGTTTGTTATCGATAGTTGCCATTTCATTCTTCGTTACCATGCTCAGTTTGCTTTATTTTTATATGAGGTTTTGCTTATTGTAAAAATAATTTCAAAAAAAATGTCCGTTTGGTAAGGAAAAATGACATTTTTTCATATGACATAGGGGATTATCTATTGCTATTTTACTGGACACCGGTTCACTTCATATCTATGATCAGAGTTCTACGTAGTTGATATTGCTGGTATTTCATATCTATGATCTTCATATTTAGGTATTTATATCTATGATCGGTATTTAGGTAAACAGGACACTTCATAATAGTCTGACTTGTAATTTATACAACTTGATTACTGTGACAATGGCTGACCGAATTAAACCAGAACAGGAATTACCCTATTAAAACAACCGGCCTACTCCCCAGATCTGAATTTAGCAGACAGATATATCTTTCAGAATATGGAAAGCAGTCGATTAAAACACGACTTTGATTCAGTGGATGATATTCGTGATTTCCTGAAAGACTTCATTGTCACTTTAACTCAAGAAAACTGGTGAAAGAGATGCACGACTTAATGGATCATTGTACATCTGTAATTAACGCTAATGGTGATTATGTTATGTAATTTGTTGTGATACCTATAGGAAATATAATGTTTCATTATTATTTGATTTCTGAATCATTTTTGCCTACCAAACGGACATTTTTTTAGTCACCCTATATAATACATGTTAATATTTCACTAAAAGATTTCTAAATTGTAAAATAATTGTCAATTTTATGATAAGAGATCATTGAATGATATATTTTGATTGAACATATTGATATTGTGTTGGTTTCTTCAATGGATTAGTTTGTTCTTTGTATATTTCACATGTTAATAAATGATTTTTAACATAAGATAAACTTCATGAAAAATGTGGGGCAGTGAAAGCTTTGCCTAAAAATATGAACTACATTAGAAGGTAGCACATAAAAGTTATTTTTGTTAATAGATACTAGAGAAAGTGTTGACACTAGTGGAAAATCTTAAGGGAGTTTACATAAGTATAGTTAATGACTATTTAGTTAAATAAATAATGACTCTTCCCTAATCAACAGGTATTACAATATATTAATATTGGAATTTTGAATTTTCAAATGTGACAAGAACTCACAGATGCTTAAAGAAAATTCAACAATAATAGCAATGTACAATAGCAAAACCTATCAAACGCTCCTACTTGATGATTATCAACAGCATTAATTCTAAATTTGATAGTTTTGCGCGTATTTTCTGAGTTTTGTTTGTTAAAGTAGACAGAAGAACCATTTTAAATTCTAAATGAAATAGCTCAATCTCACCCATCATTATATCGTTCGATCAAAAACCACGTGTCTAGTTAAATTTTGAATATTTTCAATATGCTTAGACAGTTGTGATCTATCTGCACTCATGATTTTTAACAGAAAGTAATAAACATTGTAATATCAAATAATGAGTGAATGTAATTTTTAAAAAAGAGTAATTTTGAATATTCTGGATTGAAATTGTACATATTTTTCTATATCTAGAAATTCATCAAAACAATCTAAACGTCATTACATTATATCACTGAACAACTTACATTTAAAGCACATACATAGTTTTAGGCACTGCATCTTCTAATTTTCCGCAAATTCGCAAATTATTTGAGTTAAGGAACTATTTAATACATGTCATGTGCATTATTTGCATTACATCCTAATCTTCTCCGCACATGATAATTGGTTTGATTGTTGTTGAAGCATCCCAAAAATTGCTTTAGTTGTTGATCAAAACTTGATCGCTGAACATGCATAAGCTCCAGTTTATCATACGGGTCCAAATCTAGTGTGAAAAAGTGTGGCCCATTATTGAACGCTTTTTGAATATAGTTAAATATATTGAAAATTGAATAAACTGATTTTTCACTAAGAAAACTATATGTGTATTTTTTAAAGCTTTGGAAATCATCTTGAACAACTGTATTCTTTTCAAAGTTGTCTTCAATTTCTTCTAAAGCATTCTTTTTCTGATCTTTAATCATTTTTGTTATTTCATTATGAGAGTCATTTACAATTTGCATAACTTCTTCTCGTCTTTGAGTAACCCTTAACAACATGTAATCAAATTTTTCTTCAATTCTTATTTTAGTTTGCCTGTTTCGAGAAATGGCCTTCTTTATTTGAAATAATTTTTTATCATTACCTGCTAATATTCTGCCAATTTCCTTTCTCAAAAATTCTGAATCTTCTTCAATCGAACTCATTTGATGCCCATTATGCTTAATAAGCCCACAAAAAACACAAATGCAATCAGAACAGTTCTTGCAGAAAAGTTCTAACTTTTTATCATGAGCTGTACAAATAGGCTTACTTTCAGGATCTAGAGGATATACTGTGTGATCACGAGATTTTTTTATTTTTTTGTGGTAAATTGAGCAATCCAAGCAAAGCACTTCCGAACATTCTTTACACAAATGTATTTCAATATCATCAATATCCTTATCACATAAATCACACACTTGGAAATTCTTTGAATTTTTACTAGCGTTGCTTTTAACATATTTAATAAATTCCTCACAGCGAAAATCTTTTTTCCAACTGCCAAATTTGTATTCTGATCTACATGTCGGACATTTCAATTTCTTCATGGCATTATGATTACTGTAACTTTCAAGACATGTTTTGCAATAAGAATGAAGACAAGGCAAGCTGTAAGGATCAGCTAATTGTCCATGACATATGGGACAAACCAAACATACAATTTCCTTTACGAATTCTTGCTCTATCTAAATATAGTAATATTTTTACTTGTCACAAAAATAGATGAATGCACATTCAATTAAAATTGGCATGTTTATAATATCATCAAAAAATAATAAGTTAAGCAATAATTAGTAAGCTCTGGATAACATCAAATCGGGGAATTTGAAGGTAATGCGTAAAAGTTTTTGGATAATTTGCAAACTCAAACTTGGCAAAGTCAAAAGTACTTAAGAATATTTAGTTACAAATTGCAAAGTACTTCGCAATACCTTAAAATTTGACAAGTATAGCTGCAGTCTACAAATATTTACACAAATTAAGGAGAAATTAATTAAAGTATTCAAATTTTTTAAGTTCAATGAAAATTAACAAATATCTTCTAAATATTTTCATGATGCCGTTACGGGTAGTTCTCTTCACAGTACAAGGTGTCCCAAAAAAATTTTTATTTTATTTGGCTCCAGTTTTGTATGTAGATGATGGATCGAGCTGTCCTTCTAGGTACTAGTAGTCTATGTTTTAGGATTTTTTTGCCACCAACCCCATCTTTCAATTACGTTATTACAGGTATTGAAAATTAAGAAGAAATTTAACACTAATTTATTGAAAAAAACAACAGAATGATCAAACAAAAAATTATCAGAACAAAAAAAAGTTCAGGCAACATATTTTCCACGATGAGATGCATTTGGTCCTTGAACGCCAGGAGGACCTTGTTGATCAGTCCTGGTTCATCATTGATTTCGCTGATGGTATTATGGATGAACTGTATTTTGGCTTCATCGTACCAAATTGCAACCCTAACCCGTTCTTCGATGCTCATTGTTAGAAGAATTGCATGAACTGGCTTCAAATCGTTCCGTTCGTGGCGCTACAGATAAATGATAATTAAATCATTTTACCGCTAATAATAAATGACAATTAAGATCAATATCTCGCTTGTCGAACGTAATTGAAAGATGGGGTTGGTGGCAAAAAAAATCCTAAAACATAGACTATTAGTACCTAGAAGGACAGGTCGATCCATCATCTACATACAAAACGGCAGCCAAATAAAATAAAATCTTTTTTTGAGACACCCTGTATATATTTCAAATTTTGGTCATTATTATTGATTTGAGTGCAATGCTTCGTCGCATCCCACGATCCACTCACATTCATACAGAGTTAGCTGTGGGGTATACATATGCAAATATGCAATGAATCCTAATAAAAGTAAATATATCGTATGTAATATGAAATATTTAGGAAGTTTTTTATGCACAGTGGCCCTGTTTCACATAATATTTACAAATAATTACAAACAGCAGTTCTTAGATTTAACTGCCAATCATTTGATAGGCCTTACCATAGCAAATTGGTTTGAGGTTTGCAAGCATTTTGGAAAATTGTGACATTTTATTGTAGCCTTTGGATATACATTTTATGATAAACATGAATCTTTGAATTATAACTCTGTCAAACATGCATCTTTCGCTCATAAGAAGTTTGATTACTTTAAACCAGGGCTTAAAATTCTCAAATAATGGAAATGCTAAACTTCCTTTTACTTATGACTTTATGTTTAACATGAAATAATTATTTCGCAATTTCATATGATGAAAAAATGCATATTTTTATGAATGGAAGAGTGAATATTTTAAAGTCTAAAAATTATTAGAAATATTATATATTACGAATATTTGTATATTATAATATCTAAATGATAGATATTATTTGAAGGTCTTTTCAATGGTGTTTTTTCTATTTAGATAGCTTAGGAAACATTATATATATTATTATTAGGGGTATTTCAAAATTTATTTTTCGAGCTTTGGTGCGGAACGGTAGAAAATTGTATAAAAATAATTTCAATGATAACATTTCCCGCGAATATTTAAATTACGGCAGGTCCTTTCTTCATTTAAAGTTTAATTACCATGTTTAATAAGCATTATAAAAGGCGTCTTTTATTGTTAGGGCATATATAGAATTCAATTACGAAGTTGCTCTAAAATTCTTATTTGTTAGCAAAATAAAGGGATCACTTATTATATCCCCATTTTCAAAAATTATCTATAAGTCTTATGAATATGGAAACAAAAATAAATTTTCATAAAGTGAAACCCTTATTTTCAAAACTTTCTGCTACCAATGAATGCTAAGTTTTGTAAAAATACTATCACTAACTGTCATGTGCAGCGAGATGGAAGTGAGGAGGATTTTCGTAAACTGCTCTGCCCCGCCAACAGAATTTGTGTCCTAACCCATTTCCACGTGTTAACATCTGCCCGACATTGCCCACGTATTATACTTTAAAGCCCCAAATTGTTCTACTCAAAACTACTTACCATATTTTATTGCTCCATATTTGTCTATGACAATTTTTTTTGCACTACACCATACCTCCACTCAAATATTTTGAATCCTTGCTTCCTAGAAGATACAGAATCATTTTTTTTAAATGTCATCTCTACTATTACCACCAATAGCAATCTAATAACAAACGTGATGCCAATGCATATTGATAGCATTATTAATAGCATAATGAAATTTAATTTTAGCACTATAGAGTTTTTTGTAAAGCTAATATTTTATGTAATACATTTACGAAAGGACAATTGCACTCCTTCCAATGTAATTGCAAAGCCTATTGACTACAAATCAGATCAAAATGTTTTTGCCAATATCATTGAATAGAATCAACTTTCACCAAGAGCTAAAAATGCATGATAATTAATTTTTCAAAATGCGACTAATTTTCCAAATAAATCATTTTTTTCAGCAGGGAACTTTGATGCAAAAAATTACCTTTACAATCTCTAAAATTGGCAATCTCTTGCTTTAATATTTCTTGACTAAAAATGTTTTGACCAATTTTTGCGCCATGAGCACTCACTTTAGAAAAACCTTGCTCAATACCTGCTCCGAAATGCTCTACTCCCATCTCTGGTATATAAAATGTACATACTTATACACAGGACCAGAGATAGAAGTGGGGCGGGTCGACCCATGGGGCAGGTCAGGCGAGTTTGGGGCAAGCTTTTTCTAAAGTGGGTATCTAGGGGTAAAATTGGGGCAAAAACACTTTTTTAGTTAAAAAATATTGAAACAAGAGATTGTAAATTTTAGAGATTGTAAAAGTATTTTTTTACATTAAAGTTCCCTGTTTAAGAAAATTGATTTATTTGGAAAATTAGTCGCATTTTGAAAAATTAATTATCATGCATTTAGTATTAGATTGCTATTGGTAGTAACAGTAGAGATGGCATTTGAAAAAATGATTTTTTATCTTCTAGGCAGTAATGATTCATTATATTTGGCAGCAGTGTTTTTGTGCAGTGCTATAAAGAATATGGATCAATATGATATCAGATGTAGTTTTGGGGCAGATGTCAACACGTGGAAAAGGGGCAGGGCACAACATCTGTGAAGTGGGTCAGGGCATGTCACAAAATCTGCCCCACTTCCATCTCTGATATATACCTTAAAGTTTTTGTGAAGAATCTCAGAATCATTGCAATTTTTGAAAGATATGATTTGATTTTGCATAAATTGCAGATTATACTTTTGTAATAATTTAAAAAAATAATTGAACCGCACACTCAGCACAACGTTATAGGACTACACCTACATTAAAAATCACAAATTCACAAACTAGGTCAAACTTGAAAGTCTATTTAATGAATTTAATAAACTCTTAAGCCTCAACTCCTAAAATTATAATAACAGGAAATCTATATTTCTTCAACATCAACAGTTTCCCCAGTCTGACTATCATAAGACAAAAAAAAATACATTTGACTTGCTAAATAAAGTGAGGAGCGATAAATGCAAAATTCTTCTATGTCCTCCAGCCGCATTAGGTACGGCGGATGGTGTATACACTGCTTTTAAATGTCTGTCTTTACCTTGTTAAGTAAAGAAGATCACCAGAACTGAATGGATTTTTGCGTCCTTATTTTCTGTTATATTTTTTAGTTTCCCTTGGTGACAATAAGTTTATAATTGTTGCTGGATTCATCATTATCCTATCGCGCTATGTGGCTAATTTTTTAATTGGTTCAATTTTGTAGTGCTGTTTTTAGTACTGCATAAAAGGTCATAGAGTTCTCATTCAAATAAAATTACATAACTTTAATAATAATTCAGAACTTGCTTTCTTAATACGTGTCTTTGCATGCTTTGAGAATGGGGATTTTTTGAATTTTCAGAGAATATCCACTAGATACATATCTATAATGTTTATCTTATTGAGAGTAGCAGTGGTTTTACCCGAGAGTTAAAACCAGGAGTTGGTTAAGACTAATTTACTGACATTTGAAGAGAATACATATGCCACTATAAATATATTAGAAGAACAGACGACTAATGGAACACAATTACAAAATTACAAAAGGCGATAATGAAAATACCTGTAGTCTTCGAATCTGATCATTTGATCTCATAGTATTCATGTTGTCATCTATTCTACGGTTACGTATATCAAACTCATCATAGAAATCATCCCATATTCCACCATCTGCCATCTTGATGTAGAACCTATGAAATGCTTATAAAATACTTAGAGCTTTATTCTGATCTTAATTTCTACTATTGCAAAATTGATTTTGTCTATACTGATTTTTATTAGTTTTTAGAAATTGATTTTTAGCTATAGAAGATGTTAATTTAATTTACTTAGTTTTTCTTAAAAATTTTTTAATTAACGTGTGCATAAATCCCAAAAACGTTCCTTCACTAGTTAACCATTTTCAATTAATCGTAATTTTGAGGGTGTTTTGTGACACAACATAACATGTTTTGTGTGGGTCCTAAAAACCCAACGCCATAAAATTAACCCTTTATCCATATTACTAGAGTAAACTGCCATAAGTTAGGTAATAAACAAAATGTGCTTCAAAATTAATAGGTTTAAAATGCATTTTCTGAATTTGTTATACAAATATTTTAAATATATTAAAAAATATTGATACAACGTCATAGTTTGACCAGAAAATGTTAACAAATTCAGAAATAATCCAAATAGATTTATAGTAGAATTTCTAACATAGTACATGCAATACTATACTATGCTACAGAATTTCATTGTCTTCATCATTTTCAATGATTCTATTTCCCTTGCATCAATTGATAATTGCATTGACAAAAATATAATGTACTCATAAAAACTTTTGTCTTTAAAAAAATATCTTGAAATAATTAATCAAGAGAATTTCATCTTAACATCAAGAGAATCATTTCTAATTTAATATATAGAAAATTTATTTCAAGAAAACAATAAATTTTTAAGGAAATGATTTTTAGTGATTCCTATAGAGCAAATTCATTGATTTGTGATAGTGGAGGTGCAAGATTTACATGTGTTGCTGGCAATCTCCCAAAACTGGAACCCAATTTTAATTATGTAAACCATTTTATAAAACGAGGATAAACGTATCCTATATCTCTTATTTTAATTTATATAATGTTAATAATAATATGAACATGAAGTAAATAAGGCTTTTATTAGAATCTTTTGAAAGTGTAAATTGAAAATTTGTTTTGGCCGATAATTTGCAACCAGTATTGATAAATTTAAAAAATAAAAATTAGTTTCAAATGGAGCTAGTCAGCGCGCATGTTTTACTGTATAACCCTAGTGCATAACGTCAAAAGTCGCAGAATAATAGCGTTCTGAAATGCATCAGTTGTAATTGTTAAGCAGAAATTCGAATGTTGTAATAAACTAAAGTGTTGATATCATAAAGAGAATAATAACTAAAAATATAATATTAACAATGTAATATAGAACTAAAAGAGCTCTAAATAATGCTGAAAAGAGCTAAGGAGTTGAACAAGAATTGACAGAGTACTGGCTGTCCTAAAGCGGGTGTATGGCATAATTTGTACAAATTTGTACGAAGATCGAAACTGAGTAAAGTCAAATAAACAGCTGCAAGTTTACCAAATGAGGTCCGGCAATCACAATTTGTTTCGTAATATAGAAATATCAAAGTGGAATCACCTCTACAAAGGAATAATTTTTGAAAATTCTAACGAATTTTTGAAAAGTCCTTTACTAAACTTAACCTCATTTGTCTAAACATTGACTGGGTCAATTTCGAATTTTAATGGCTGAATACATGCAGCAAATAAATCATTCCGAAAAACCTCTTAAGTTTTATAACTTAGACAGTAAAAGTCTCGTTTGTTAGTTAATATACTTAGTAATAAATGCACCTTGCCTAACCGAAATTCGTTTTACTTCCACTTTGTGCATCACAGTGTCAGAGAATTACGCGATTAATACAGAAGAATAAATAGTACGTCAGTTTTTCACGTTTGAATGTTCAGTTTTGAAGTGAGTGAAAATACCAGCAAACAGAAACTGTTTGCTGACAATATAGCTACCAAATAAAAGACTTCATTACACTACTTCATTACACTACTCACTCAACCCAAAGATTCGAAAATTGATAAAAAATATTGAAGAATTCTAATTCCCCTACCAAGTCAGATGGAAGTCTTGCTGTGAGAATTGCATGTTGCACACGTGGCTAGACTTGGATAAACCACTTTAAAAATTGTAATTCCCACTGCAATTACATTTTATATTTTGAAAATAAAGCAAATTTCGTGGGATGAAATATCGAACTTCTGCCACATCAACAACCCAGCTCTATGATTTGTATCTACTATAAAAAATCAGACAAAATTGTATTATTCAACGTACACAAAATTGCATCCAATTACACTGATGCTCCTGAAGCAAAACAAAAATATCAAATGTAACCCAAAACAGTGAAGCGTTGACATTCAATAATCACAAAGTAATATATAAATCAAATACACTGAACATATCCCAGTATATATTCTTCAAAAATTTGCTAATAATTTAAATTGAATGTTTTTACTTCGAATAGGTTTAAATATAATTTTTAGAAACAACAGAAAAAGGTTGAATGTTTAATGGAGTTTTGCTAGGGTCCAGGAAATACTAACTCAATGATGAATTTTGCATAAATTTTCTTCGTGTTAGCTTCATATATATTTTGTACGAATTATGCTGCGCCTTCCACTCTATATTTCCGATTTGATTTCTATTTTTTGTCCGAAATTTCTTATATCTTGTACTAGTATACAATTTTCCTGCAATTTGGTTTTTTTTCAAAAATAGTATAATTTTATCTCCCTGATATATACTTCATAATTAAGACTGATAGATATAACATATAATTATTAGTTGTATTAATAAATGAAGATTTGCTAAGGGAAATGATTTACATGGTGAATTTTAAATAAACATGAAATTTCTTGATATGTCCACATTTGAAACTTGAATGTTTTATTGCAAATATAAATAAATAAATAAATGCCTATCACTCACAAACTACAGCGTGACAAAACACAAAATACAAATATATATTTAATGCATAACTGTTGTTATATACTAAGAATAATCATTATTACCTGTGTAGATGAATCGATCGCAGCTCAAAGAATGCGCATTTTATAATACAACACGTTGCAATAATTCAACAATATTTAGAATATCGCTTTGACTAAAATTTGCAAATAGACCAACATATTAGTTTAGCAAATTAAAAAACTGAATAAATTTAGTTGCCAATAATGCTAAGGTGGTCATAATTTTAAGAGAACCGCTTTTAAGTTTTCGTCATATAGATTGCAAATTCAATAAAGTATACCAGCACACTAAGAAAAACAATGATAAAGAAAATAAATATGACAATTGTATGGATCTCAGTCATGTTATGGTCTGAGCAAGATGATCAATAATTCTATCAACTGTTGGTGTATCAGCTTAATGTACTTGAAACAAAAAATTATTCTAAATGTGATTTTACTCTGTTGGTGTCCCATTTAATGAAATTTAAAACAATGAATATAAAGATGGTCTAAAAACAGTTGCAAAATAAGGTCCGAGATTTGAAACTCGAGCATAACAAGCACTTGCCAAACCACACCTAAAAATATATAATTGTGTCTTGTCAGTCAAAGAAGAAAATGATCAACATTCTTTTCAAGGATTTGTCTAAAATATGTTGTTATTTATTAATTAAGCCAAATAGTGAAAGTTTTCTTGATGCTGTTTTTACCAATGGGCACAGGAATGATGGCCCCTATATAACGAGTATTATATGTGAATGAATTGATAAGATTGGTTCCAACAATGTAATACAGATTAATATGGAGAATACTTAAAACTGCTGCATAATGCAGTATTGTCTGCTTGTAGCAGAATTATTAACATAAATTATCAGTGATGTTTAAATATGAAGTCTATTAAATGCTTTATAAACGTTTCTAAACAACTTTTAAACGTGTCCTTGACGTCTTCTAAACATTTTCTAGACGTCTTCTAAACGTCTTCTAGACGTCTTCTAAACGTCTTCTAAACGATTTCTAAACGTCTTAAAGACGTCTTCTACATCTGACGTAGATGCCATTTCTAAACGTCTTCTAAGCTTCTTCTAAACCATTTTAAAACGTCTTCTAAACGTTTTATTGTTTATTGGGTTTTAGACTATTGATGGCCCGACAATGGCCCATTAATGGCATTACTGGATCGACCTGCCATCTAGCAAAAAATGCTAATTATAGTGATTTACAATTTTGCCTGATCACAAATTTAATTTCATAAAAAATGAAATTACTTCGCTTTCAGTAGTTGATAACACAATCTAGTATTCCAGCTCATGTTTTTATGAACACTGTAAAATGAATTCAATCACTTGCAGCAAGGTGTTCAATCATTAGGATATTATGCTATACACACTACCAACTGTGATCTTAGCTCAGGCAATTTATGCTAAGGTACGAATTATAACTCATATTATAATATTGGACATTATCAGTGGACTGCTGGTTGCATCTTGTCAAATCTTTCAAGAATCTTATAAGATCAATTCAAGTATTAACTAGGTTGGTGCAAGAAATTGCAAGAACTTTAAAGTATAAAGATGTTCTTTAAAGTAATGAGCAAGGTTGGATGTTGGGTTTTTGAAAAATATTGGGTATTGGGGGATATTGGGAGTATACCCAATATATTGGGTTATATTGGGTAATATTGGGGTTTTCGAAAAACAGGAGGACCGTCACAATTTCACCTTAAGTTGTAGATACAGACATCAATAAACGTAGATTAGAATAAAAGTGCAAAAAGGAACAGGTTAAACAAAACTTAATATTTTTTGTTATCCAAACCTAACTACAGTCGTTACAATAAAAGAATCGTTGGCCCCATATGCCACACTCAACGTGAGCCCAGTTATCGCACATTCGACATTGTACCCCTTCAGTATAAGTACGTTGACAAATGCTACAATTCCAGCCATCATTGCCACTCTCAGTTTGCATTGCATCATCACTACGTGGATACTTGTTCATTATACTTCCAAAACAGGTTTGCTCTTGCAATCTTCTTTTCATCGCGAATATAGCCTATTTCTTTCCATGTATCTTATCAAAACTTCTGGCTAGAAAGAGTTGAGATTCTGTTCGACTTTCATTCATACGTGAACGCAGTTTCGTAAAAATCCGTGCCTCAGTCCAAAAACTTCACTCTACATCAGGGGCGTACCCAGGATTTTTGACGGGGGACATCATTATTATTCCCTAATGCGGGGCCAAGCCCCTCGAAAAATTTTGAAAATATTGAGAAAATAGACCGGTCAAAATTAAATTTGAAAACCTGACGGGGAGACATTCCACCATGTCGCCCCCATGGGTACGCCACTGCTCTACATTAGCTTCTGATGACAAGGCGTTGCCAAGTGAAGTAGTGAATAAGGACAACTCACTCCATGTAGAGGCCTTGTTTGCCCAAAAATGCATAAATTAGTTTTCAAGTAACGCAGTTTCGTCAACAGGTTGAATTTCACGGATAATAAATTTCCCTACTTGAGCAGAAAAAGTGCCCGAATCGAATGCCACGTCACTTCGTCGCTGCGCCCAAGCACCTGCTGCAAACTTTCGAACATACTCGTCAACAGACATCGCAGTTCTCTGATTAATTGATGGATCAAGCAACTTAAAACACTTGTGCAAATTACATGAAAATATGTTTGACAACCGTGCCTTCAGAAAATGCATAAACTGCCCTCCAGTGCTTTTCAAATCAGGATCATTAAAAGTTTTGAGTAGCTCAGCATGACACACCAGACCATCAATTTCTTGAGCCTGGGAAACAGGCGTTGAAGAATCTGCTTGAGTGACGTCTGTAGCTACGCCAACTGCCACATATACAATGGCTTTTTTCATTTGAGCCCATGTGTTTTCTTCTATTGCTGCTTTATGGGTCAAAACCAAATGTATGTACTCATTCAAGTCCAAAGCTCTCCACCACGAGTCAATTATAGTATTCCATCTAGTATCGTCAGGACGTGATACCACTTTAGGCATATCAATACCACTTGCCGTTTGAACTGCTCGTAATTTAGCTGATGCTTCCTGAGATTTGCTAAACTCCTTTCAACAACTTATCCAATGCATCTTTGGCTTCTGCCACAACAGCAATTGACCTAATCATATCTTTCAGGATTAGCTGAAAACTATGACAGGCACATCATATTTTATAGCAATCGTGGGTGGCTAAATGTTTTCATTTGATACCCTAAGCGACCTCCAGCAGTGTCAGTCTGTGGGTCATACAAAACATAGGCAACAAAAGACAGTCAGTAAACTTAGACTATTATTACAGTGACCAGGAGAAATCTACTTGAGATTCTTTTCTGATCATTATAATTCTCACGCTAATTTTTCGCTATCAAAAAGTTACTTTACCAGACGTGGCAAGAGTACATTTTAAAACTTTTAAAAATCCCTTGGGTACGGCCCTGAAATCAGTTAATGTACTACAAATAGTGGTAGATAAATATTGAGCATTGATTTTATAATATTGCGTATTGGGGGTTACCCCTAATATATTGGTTGGGTATATCCAAGCCAATATTTTTG
>CABFPE010000636.1:197977-212919 GCA_900660155.1 Hofstenia miamia | reverse complement strand
TGACGTGATGAATCACATTTGTCATCATATTTAGGCGGTTTTACACCAGAGTGTTTTAACTGTTGTTTTTGAGATCCCCACACACACAGTGTGAATAAACACTTTTGTCATATTTAAAAGGCTTTATCTCAGAGTGTGTATACTGATGTTTTTGGAGACTACCACTCTCAGCGCATGAAAAATCACTTTTGTCATATTTAAATGGTTATACACCAGAGTGCTTTAAGTGATGTTTTCAAAGTATAATGAGATGAGCGCATGAATAATCACATTTCTCATATTTAAAGGTTTTTATCACAGAGTGTGTACACTGATGTATTAGCACGTAGAGAGGATGAATAATCACATTGATCACATTTAAATGGACTTATCCCAGAGTGCTTTAACTGATAAGTTTGGAGGTAACTACATTGAGAACAAGAATAATCACAATTGTCACACTTAAAATGCATCTTGCCAGTGTGCTTTAATTGATGGATTGGAGGTTGCCAAATAGAGATGATTGAAAACCCCTCTGAGAATTTCTTTTCTAAAAATCAATTACAATATAATTTTTGTAAAATTTAAATTCAATCACTTTAAGGATGAGATATTTATGAAATTTTGTCAGAGCACTTACTATTCTAAAATAAATCATAGTTTTCTGTTTTCCTCAAAATTTGCAAAAACCATTTTTTTTAAAAATTATTTTTCAATTTAAATTTTATATGATAAATCCAACACAATATATCATGAATTCAACAAAATTGAAAACAATTAGCATATAATTTCAGACAAATTCTTTTAATTGGTTTAAAATACCAACTAATTTGTATATATATACATATATATATAAATATTGTATATATAAATATATATATATATATATATAGCCCCGCTTATAATGACGCAATATGTGTAAATAATTTTTCAATTAAAATTTGTCTATTTTGCAGGTGATGAATGTTACAAGCTTACAAATTTATTGAAATTATAACGAAATTGCATTACCAATTATGGTACTAATGCTTGCTTTTAATTGCTCAGAAATACTAAAACTATTTTATTGCACTAAATATCCTCGTCTTTTTTTTGCAAATGAACTTAGACAAAGAAAAAACTTGAACTACTCGAATTACAAAAATATTAAAGGTGGAGAAAATATGTTAAGATGCCAAAATGCTTTCAGTACTATTTTAAATAACTTCAAAATTAAGCATTTAGTTAAAGTAATTAGGTAATTCAAAGAACACAAATAATTAGACAAGAGATTAGGGGTGTCACTGCGCAATCATTAAGAAGTTTCTGGGAAATTTTTGTCTTTAACAGTACAGAAAGTGCTTCGGCAAAACTTTGCGTCTGGGAATGTTGTTAAGGAACATAAACTTAACGAATTCGTCATTAACACACATATTATTGATTCCTTTTTCATTTATATTATTTGTAAAAATGAACAACATACAAATCAAAAGATGTGATTCCATTTACCATCAGAGAAAATAATTCAAATTATAAGTGGAAATATATGCACTACAATTCCATTGGAAATGAAAAAATATGAATGAAATATCTCTTGAAAATAAACTTCCATATTAATTAGGGGCAACTAAAAAAACGGATTCGTTTAGACTCTACTTAAAATGACAATCAAGCCAAAAAGTTATTTGTAATTTTGAAAATGAAAATATTTTGCCTCAGGCAACTATTGTAGAATTTAATCAATGAAATGGAGAACATTATTTATTCAAAATAATTATTTACAAATTTATTTTCTGCCTTGTTTGCACACTTAGCATAAGAAAACCTTGAAAATTACTAAAAGAATGCTGCAAACAGAATCTTTGTTAAGGATACTGTACTGAACATTAATTTTTCATAAAAGTTGACTTGCGTAAAGGCGACTTTCGAATTTTTGAAACAATATTTTACATATTGTTCAATTAAATTTTAAAATTGTTTCTAGTAGTTTGAACAATGAAAATCATTCAAGAAAGCATGCTAAATGTTGATATTGAAGTAGATTGAAAAGAAATGTTAGTTACTAAAATGTATTAGCCTAAACAAAGCCAAAATATTTTCAAAATTTGTATTCAGTGATTATCTGTAAAACAGCTTTTGATCTTAAAAATTACAAACCGTTTTTCAACTCATTTCTCCCAGCCTATTTGAAAATTTGTAAGTAGTCAGCCAAGAATATCTTTTGGTCAATGTGCTTGAGCTTAGTATACACTAAGGCGTGTTCCTCTGCCTGAAGTACTTAAAAATATGAACGATATTTCTTTGAAGATTCCAATTTTTTACCACTAGAACCGCGAGCACTCCTTGAGAATATATTTATAGCTGATGTTTCTAATACGAAAATTTTTGAATAGAAACAAAATCTCAACTAACAGCAAAATCAATCAGATTTTCAACACAATTGGATGTATATGTACCTGCTAAAGTTTCTGCTGAATGAATAATGAGCCAAACAAAGAAGGCTTATAGGTCACTTTGGTGTTAAAGGATTTAAATACTCTTTAAACCTAATGTTCATGTAACTAAGATTTAGCTCATGGGAACAAAAGAACTTTAACTGTTTTTATATATAGATAGATCTCACAAACTCATTGAACAACATGCACAAAATCAGAGGTTGCACTCCTGAAGGTACCTTGGATGGAGAAATCTTGCAAAGGGGTTTAACGCCACTGAGTTTGTGGTAGTCTACTCATTGTTATTTAGTGGTTTAGCTAATAGTAAACTGTTATAAACACTTAAAACGCGATGACATATTGTATTTTAGAGTTATAAATAATGTTCGTGGAATACGAAATAACAGGAAGTGTAAACAATGCCACCTGTTGTGCGACTGGAGGGTTAAAATATTCAATTATAAATAATTATTGTCTCTGATGTATATATAACCACTAGGCCTAGAACTATGTATAAAATACTGTACAATGTACATTTAATGCAAGAACTTTTAAACATCTTTTATAAACTATTTACAAAATTTCTGAAACTTTTTATATTTCTACAATCTTGCTTTAAGCACATGACACCTTTCAAAAACTCGTTGCGCCTTGATCTTAAACAAGGCGTTTGCAACAGGAATGAGTCCTTCTAATATGCTTCCCAAACAATAAAAAATAGTTGCATTATACGCTCTCTGCATATTTCGTGTATTGAGAGATTCTTAAAAATTGCAAATATTAAAAAAAGTTGATAGACGGATAACTTAATGATCTTGAGACCATATCAACGAAAATGTCATTATCATTGGGCTCTTCGTCATCTGGGCGGACAAGTTCACGATTTTTGAGTGCAAGAAATCCAGCAACAAATAAGCATGACTGCAGCTCTTCCTCAGACAGTTCTTCTATAAGTTGATCATTGTCAATTAGGGCCAATTCTTTGTCAGTAAAATAATTGGAATATTTACTGCAAGGCAATCCCCTTGGCCTAACTGACTGTAAAGACAAAGCAAACTAATTTTTGATGATGCCAGTCATCCGAATATAAGATGAAGTAAGAACCTCCAGCACTTTGCTTGTAGAATCCAAATTCCTTTTTTTTGAAAAATTCCTTTAATCAAATTTACATTGCCTTTTACATTTAAATTCAATTAGATATGTCAGAAGATTATTTTAAACATTTCAATACTTATAAGCTCTGCAAAATGTATTACACCCTCAAAATGATAACAAAACTAGTAAGTTAAGATTAAAATGGCAATGTAAATTGAATGAACATATATAATACCAAGCATGACGTAGATTAAGAAATTCTTTTTCAGAAGATACTTAATTACCTCTAACAATGTTAAAAACGTTTGAGAAAATGCAGACGATGTTTTTTGAGTTAGTTGATTGCATCTTTTTAGTCCTGTTCTAGTTAAATGGCCCATATTTTGAAGTAGTTTAGAAGTGTTAATCAGAAAAGTCAAGCATTCATCTTCACTTGAATTTAAAGGCTTTCTGTCATCATCGTTAAGCTTAATTCCTAACACATAAGTAGTAAGATGTAAGAATAAAAATTTCATATACGCAACATATTATTAGTGTACTTTTACTACTTATGTGTATCTCAAATAGGCGATTTCACATTTAGAATATTAAAAAGTCTTGTAAAATATTCATTGAAACTTGCAGTATCACTGAATGACGACACCTTCAAACAGCTCGCACACTTTTTCATTAAAAACATCAAAGACCAGGGAAAATTTTTTTTCAATTGTCGTGAAAACGAATTTTTGTAACCAACTAAAATTATATCTTAGCAGATTTTCTGTGTCAAACAAATCAACTTATACAAACACTGATTTTAGTCACGTAAATAACCCTTCCATTTCACTATCTGTGTCTGCCTTAAAATGAAGAAATTTAGCAGACTCGTAATTGCAGCAATTTACTGAACTACAATCGAAAAAAACTATACAATCAATAATACTAATCCCGAAAAAATCTTTTAATGATTCAATGATCATACGCCCTACAAGTGACCTACCAATCTGATAATTTACCGGTAATCAATAATAATTTGATTTACAAATTACACTTATAATTCTCGTATGTTGTCGGTCAATAAATTCCCCTAAATCAGAGGTGAAACTGAGAGGTGTTTTTATGAGAATTTCCCTAAAGAGATATATCTCAAATTATATCGAAACACAGTCGTTGAAAGTTACTTTTACAGGCGAAATTTTTAATTTGCTTTCCTTTACAATCAGAAAGAATTCCACGTTTTCCCTTAACTTATATTAAAAAGACTTCCCACTATAAGTGCTTACTTCAATTCAAAATAACGCATTTTTAATTCCCTCAACACTGAGCAATGAGAAATCAATGAATGTAATAATGCACTTAAAAGTAATCGACTCTAAGAGAAATTTCCTTCCATTTCCCTGTTATTATGGAAAATACGTCGTTATAAACAGTTCCAAGTTTATCTCTATGCTGATACAGAAGAATGCTTACTTCCTAGATAACTTACTAAGATAAATAAAGACTAGTTTTCTAACTGATTTATTTGTACACTAAGGAAAAAATAATACAACACTCAAGAAACTATAAATTTAAATAACTGACACAATTGAAAATAGTAGACTCAACCAAAAGTTCTTACATTTAACACTTAAATGCGTTTTCAAAATGTTTTACCTGAGAGCAAGCTACTTCTGGCTGACAGAACAAACTGAATTCTTCTGATCTTGACAGTAGCCAAGATATCAACTAATGTGAATAACTTTCTATATCAATTGAAAGTTACTTGTAAGCAAAATATGCAGAGTTGATTTCCAACAATCAATCTTCTCATGGTTGACGGGACTTCTCTTCTCTTTTATCTGATTTGTTTGGATCTTTTATAGGCTCTCTAACGTCATACTTTCCTGATTGGATCTTCCTCCATTCTTCATCTTGGTTTCCAAAAATAACTGCCCTTTTATTAATTTTCAAATTTTAATGTCGTTTTCAGAAAGCCTCTTTGTCTTTCATAATTGCCTAATAGCTCAGCTTTTTGATTCTTTGAAACAGCAGTGACATTCTTCTACAAAAAGGGCAAGTATTCCTTTGAAATTTGTAACAAAACCGTAATATTTATTCAAGAGACCCTCTTAGTATTCTTGTTTTCATTTTATTAGCACTTAACAACATAAAAAATCCTTTCATTTGCATTTATGTTGGAATTTCAAAGAAATGTTCTTTTCCGAATTTAAAACAAATTTAAGAACGCACATTTTAAATTCCCTTTTCAAATAATTATTTAGTAAATCCAATATTCTTTTGAACAGCTTTGAATTTAGGAATTTTGTAAAATCCCAATTTTATCACATTCGCCACTGCCAGATTTGACTTATGAATTTCAAGAAATTCTATGCAAATCTTACCACTATTATTTTTACAAAAGTCCTCTATAAGGTAAATACCAATAATGTTTCATGCATAGATAGTTTTCATCTTTCTTTTTAAGCTTGCGTTACTTGATTAAGATTAGGATAATGCACCATTGGAAGACCAGGTGAAAATGTTCTCATTGTTTATTGACTTACTGGACTGTCCTCACGAGGAGCAACCCTTAAACACATGTCATTTTCTTTAATTACACAAAGTTTATTTTGATTTTGATTTTCTTTCCATTTGTCATGGCCTTCTGTATATGTGACTACCACTATTTTTGAATCTCCTTTGATACCATGTAATTGTTTGAGAGGATTGTGCAAGATAGCATGTATCTTCTTCTGGATGCAGAATGCTAGTGAAAGAGCTGAAACTGCCCCTATTGCTGTGGTTATAAAAGGTAACAGAATCGAAATTTTCCATGGTGTAAATTCTTGTAGTTCATTCGAGGAAATTATTTTTGCCTTAGCCAATCTGTCTCCCAGCAGTTTGGCAATTTTCCTCCACTCTTCAATTGAATCTGGGCTTAATCTATTATTGGCTTTGAGATGTACTTGCACTTCCTGAATCAAATTTTGGTGTGCTTGTGCTGATGACAGATATGGTTGCTCTTGCAATGCTGGAAATGCGTCATATATCCCTCTTAACAGTCTGGATATGGTAACATCTATTCTTTTATAACTTTCCCAGCATGTCATAAGATCTGGTTTTAGTGTAACACTCTTGCCTTCCAAAATTTGTCCACATCCAAGCCTTATAATACATGCTCTGCAAGTCGGAATTCTATTGGGCATATATTTCTTTTCAATAGAACTGTTCACAAGAAATTTTGTACTAATAGGAGAAACGAAGAGCCACCGTCCATACCCTAGGTTCTTAGCATTTTCTGCCAGAATGTGAGATATAACTTTTGTCTTACATAGTTAAAAAAATTTGCGTTTCTATTCCAAAGAACAGAGAAACTAAACATGAACTGGCTTTATTCTGATAAGTTGGAAATCCATAGTTAAAAAAATTTGCGTTTCTATTCCAAAGAACAGAGAAACTAAACATGAGCTGGCTTTATTCCAATAAGTTGGAAACCCATGTTCACAGATTCTTAATGATCCACCTTTGCAAAATTTCAAAGTCTCTGAATCTAATTCAGCAAACATTGCATTATCTCTACTTATGGCTAAATATGGCGTCTCTAGTTCCCATGTGGTAAACAGCTTTCCATCAGGCGATGCCATTGGCAGTGATGTCACATGATAAACATAAAACTGTTGACTCATTGAGTTGAAAGGAATTCCCATTCTCACATGAAGTCCATATGGTGGGACATACACAGCATTTACAAGTTTGGATTGATAATATGCTAGAATTCATTTAGTTGTTAGAGTAGGCAATAAACGAGTTTCCCTCTGAAGCTCTTTGTGAGCTAAGACTGTGACTAGCTTTTTGAGATCTTTTGGAGAGACTAAACTAGGTGGCAGATAACCTTCCATCAACAATGGTATCACTTGAAGTAACAGAGCTGTGTAACTTCAGAGCCCTATCGTGAATGATTTTAAACCCGCAAATTTCACGCTTAAATGAGCTGTCCAGTTTGTCTGATCTAGAAAAAGGTTCACATGTTCACAGTGAAAGTAAGCTATATTTGGCATTTTCTCTTGTAGTTTGTGTAAGGTATCGTCAATTTTCTTCTTTTCTTCCCATAATTTCTTTAATTCTGTAGCTACCAACACAAACTTCTCATCTGTTTGAGTAGTTAGCATATTTATGTCTTTGGTATGTTGATTTGTGCCTTCTAATATCTCCTTTACTTTTTCTTTTAGATGTTCCATTTGTTCACACTTTCTTAGCCAGCATTTTATGGGTTCTGCAATTGTAGCCCCTACCCCCACTGTACCAAGAATTCCCGCTAATGCCAAGCCCACTGCTCTACGCCTTTGAGGAAGATAAGGTTGAGTCCCTGACTCTGGTAAACTTTTCGGAATTAACATTTTTGCTTGAATTTTTATTTCTTTCAATTCTATTTCAATCTCCTTTCCTTCTTGATTGATGAGACAAGCAAGCCAGTTTACTACACTTTCACGTTCCAATTCTTTCTTCACACAGCTTTCTTCTTTTCCCTCTTGATTTAGTTGGAACTCAGGCATTTTCCTAACTAACTCTTGTGAAAAATTCACTGCTGGAAAAGGTACTAAGAATTCGATCATTTTCCAATGTTCAATTTGCGTGACTTTGAATTGTCTATTGAACAAAATTCCATTCTCTATCTGTCCCACTATCTGCAGCCATGTCAAACTGTAGAAGATGATTTTCGCAAGAGCAGTCATCCTAAATTATAATATCATTGTGTTGCTTAGACGTCTTTCTTAATTAGTGCTTGAAACTACTCATTAGTAATTATTTTTAAATTTTTCTCCATGTAATTCGTCTTTTTATTCATTTATATTTTTGCAGGAACACACTCCATTCGGCAGTGATTTCATCCCTCTTCTTTTGATCTAACTGTGCCCAATCATCTGCTGGGAAGTTTGGGTGCTTGGCGGCAAACTGAGTGTATAATATCGTCAACCTTTCCCTTAGGTCAAAATGAATTTTTGACGAAACTTCCTCTGACGGTATTCTGATCTGTCTGAGTTGAAGGATCTCCTCCAACTTTTTAAACACGTTCTCATTCTTCTTTCTAAACTGGAATGTTCTCTGTACCAACTTGTAAGTGATCTGCGAATCGAATTGGCTATCATGTGGCTGAAGGCCTTGTTCTCTCAATTTTCTCAGTCTATCCAGGCAAAATTGCTCCGCCAAAGATGTTAATGAAAATGACGAGATTTCTTAAATAGTGGCTTCCAACAGTTGCTCTTCTTGAATTTCTTGCAGGGTTTGTATATTTAATAGGACCATGATCATAGTTTCTATCCTATAAGCAAGATCATATACAGGAATTCCCCAGTTATGTAAACCCAACATGGGACAATCTTGGCTTCCATTGAATAATATCATTCCTGTAGCTTTCATGTGTTTTAATTTCTCATGGATTTGTTCAGGCCAATGGTTCGAATTTAAAAATTCAGCCTGTGCATTGGTACAGTTCAGGAACGCTAAAGCAAGATGTTCCTTTCCCACAAATTCTATAAAATACTGCATTCTTTTGATATTTAATCACTCCTGCAATTGTGCCATATTCCTGCAATATAGTAGGTTATCGGTTATTTCAAATTGTTTTTGAGCCTTCCAGTATGTTCTTCTACCCTCTAGGTCATGGTAATGTATTGTAGACAGCGGATAGTTTACTGCCACTGGTGGCTTCAATAGATACTTGAGAGAAGTCTCACCATTATAAATTGAGCAGTCTAGAGGGACCATCACAATTCTACTGCAGGTAAAATTAACGTCTTCGATTTGCCTTCTAGCCACTTTGATCATGGGTAGAGGGATTTCTCAAGGCCGCACCATGGCTCCAATAAACTCTAGATCTAATGCCACCAAGCTTTCATTTCCCCATGATCGGTTCTGGACTGCATGGATATATTTGTGTGTGATGGTTTTTGGTGTCTGTATCTTAGCCTCGAATTCCTGGTACCAATGCTCATTATTTTGGTGGCTTACTTGGATCTCCAAAATCTCCATATCTTCTTCATGTTCCTGAGAATCCAGACCACCATCATTTTCGGTGTTCATTTCTGCTACCAGGTATGGCAATTCTTTTGGGGATGATATCAATTTGGGATAGTATAGTGTGATTGTCCTAACACGGTTATTTCGCCTCCATTTCCTTCTATAACTCTTTTTTGAAATTCTGCCTGGTATCTAGCTAAATAAATTACTGGTTAAGTACTTAATGTGCACTCCTAACAACAAGAAAACTTTTTATCCGATTCAAAAATCCAATTTACAAACTACTGTAATGAGTACAGCTTCGAAATTTTTATAATATAATTTTCGTTTACTAGGCTTCATGTATCAGTAACAAAACCTCTATTTAATTCACGTAATCTAGCTCTTTCTAAAGTTTCAATTTCATAGTACACTACTTAATTTAGGTGTTTCCTAATATACCATTTCCATTGTAATAATAGTCTTACTGTATAATGTATTAATCAATTTTACTCTTCAATCATGTCTTAACTACAAAGTTCCACAATCATGGGTCGAGGTGAGGTCTAACTGTAGCTGGAAGTTACACTCACTGCTTAAACACTTGTAATTAGCCATTACCGAAAACTTTGGCTATTTTAATTAATAATACAGCAGCTTCAAACCCTACATTTACTAATTACAAGTTTACGTTTTTGGGTCAGAGTCTAGTACTGTCATCCATTCTAAACACCCTGTTTATTACTGTTTAACTACTAGTTTACATATCAATTTTTAAGTACAGTAGCATAATTGGTCTATGTCATATTCTTAATACTTTACTATACCTAACTTCTGCTATAACATTTAATTCATTATGTAACTATTAATTCTAAAAACAAACAGTTATTTTTTTATTATTAAATTTATAGCTATAAATTGTTTATGTTCTAGGATGGCTATTATGGCCTTTCTCCGCAGTTGATGCTTCCTCTTTTGACTGCGGTGCTCAGCGTGGACACTCACCACCCTAAATCTCTCCATAGGCGAGATATAGCCTTTTACTATCCAGATCTCCTTGCTGAGATGACTGGAGACTCTGGAATAATAATAATCCGGGAACATCCACGTTCTCATTGTCCATTCCTAAAAACAATTACTACTTTCCATGCCTTTAAACTAAACCACAACAACTAAATGAAGGAAAAACATTTAGGTTTATAAACACTATAACTGTGACAGAGTCTATCAACCATACAAAGTATGGTGTTGATCTCTTTGATAGCATGGTAAAGAAATATGCATGTAAAGCAGGTTCTAGGAGATGGCCTGTGCATGTTTTTTTACAATCTTTTTGATATATGTGCTCTAAATGCTTTGATTGTTATGTGTGACCTAACTCAAAATAACAACAAAATTCCTCGTGGAAACTTTTTGTTGAACTTAGGAGAGAAAATGTGCATCATGGCAAAAAGCGCAACACCATCTTTATTCTCTTCATCTATTGTTTTACAACAGGAGCAGCAAAGAAAAAGGGGACAATGTCAAGTAAGGCCACATCATAATAAAACGTCATAAATGTCCTCCGTATGCTACAAATTGACATGTGGTTCATGTACAGGTTGCAAAGAAACTGTAGTTATATTATATGCAAAATATGTTATCAATAATTGTTGTAATTGTCAGCTTTTAGAAAAATATAATTGTGATTTTGTTCATATTTTGTAGTAATTAACATTACGACTACAAAACAACTGAATTGCTTATAAGAATTGACAGCCGTCAAAATGAATCATTTAAGGTTGCAAATTTTCTCGTTCTTCTAGTGTTAATAATCATAACTAATTATATTGCCATTTTTGGTGAACTGCTCGTCAAATTGAATTACTTACAATAAACAGCAAAAACTACAGGTAAGTTTGGTTTAAGGCTAGCACAAAATAATGAAGATCTTATTGGATAATTACTTAAAACTCCAGTCTATGAGAACAACGAATAACGTGAATTTGATTTGTGTATGTAAGGTTTATAGGGTGCTTAAATTGACTCGCAAAGGGACAATATAAAATATAAAAATAAAGTCATTCATTAATAATATTATTATTATTATGAAAAAATCATATATTGTAAAAATGTATTTTGTACTATTTTTTGCATAATTTATGTTGTCGATAACTTTTTTCCCAAAAATTTTATAATATCAATAAATGTCAAAAACCACAAAACCTTTCAGATTTTCTAGCTATTAACAACTGCAGGCATTTTCAAATAGACCTTTGTAATCAGTGGTCCTGAACACCTTACAAATCAGTAAGGCACAAATTTATGAAAGCCTTGTTCAAATTCTTTAGAGCACTTTAAGTCATATATTGATATTTTGTAGGTACAATAGTAAATACATGTGAGTGGCTTCCATTAGAAAATTGAGTATTTGGAATGCACATTCAAATATCTTAATTAGCATCAAATTTTACATGCACTTAATTACTTTGCATTCAAATTAGAGGATTTTATTAAAAGTATAATAATGTGCAAATCATCCTTCAAAAATAATGTCTGTACATATCTCTAGAGCAGGGATTGTTAGATTTTAATAGCGATTAATCGTATGAAAAAAATTTTGGCGATAGATTAATCATTGCTGCCAGCAGATTAATCTACTTCTGATTAAAAATACTCAAAATACAATATATAAATTGGAAGATATTCAAAATAGAAAATAATTAATATTATTGTTATTTGAGATTATTTCCTGAAGTCATTTTACTCCACATGTGCTTGGTAGGGTAAAGAAATATTTGGATCTCTAAGTTGAGGGGTAATAAACGATTTTGGTAATCAGATAGAGAATAACCAGTTTTGCTGAGCAGTCTCTCAGCCTGATTAGAAGTTGGCGTGATAAAATCGAGAATCCATATAACGCTTCCTAACTATGTTAGATGCCTATCATCAAGCTCTTCTTCTATGTCCGGTGTTAAGGTTTTCTTTTGTAAAACATGACACAAGAATAGTGGCAATAGATAAGATCAAACCGAAAATGACAACACGTAGCTGAATGCTGAAGCATCAACTTAATGGGAATTGTCGTGAAACGGAATTTTTACTCAGGAATTTAATAACACAATATGTAGCCAAGCAAGAAAACTAAGTCTCTAAGATTAAATCCGAGAATCACGACTGTTCAATTTTCCAACAAGTGGGTTTGAACTCAAACTTCAGAAAATATATCAAAAGTCCGATGATTAATACTAAAAATACGAAAAGACTCCTGTCTAAGATAAGGTTTCAACACCACAAAGATTTGTCTATTTTCAATACGAAATGAGCTTACAGTATTCTTAAAATCGTTTATCTTACTTTCTTAAACTCAGGTTCAAAACTTTATGCAATTGTAAGTTTGATTTTACCAGCTGATTTTCAAACTTATTCTTGACTAATGATTTACTAAACTCCTCAATTAAATCGAACACGCTTGTGCTTTATTTTGTATTAGTATTTAATACCAGAAGAAAAATGTCAACAGATTTCTATTACAAAGCAAACTAAGCAACGAATAAGGATGCAAAATTATCGTTTTGAACAAATACAATTCCTTTGGTTAGAATTTTTTTAACTCAACAAGTATCAAAGCAAATATTCAACGAGAAAATCTCTCTCTACTATGAGTATTAACTTGGATAATTCTTGTAGTACTAACAATGTTTTTAGTTGTCCCTAACAACCGAAAAATGTACTTAGATTTAAAGTTTGTATGTGGAAATCAGGTATTAAATTTTAACACAAATCTCGTTAATTCTAGTTCCTTTAGCGTATTTACTAATGAACTCGTTTTTCCCTGTGTTTGTTCTCTTACAATTAATAGAAGAATTATCCAATAATTATATACCTATTTTCCCACAATCTGTTTCTATAATTCAAAACCGTTAGAACGATTCTCAGTAACCTCTCGTCAAAAACCCTATCAAGATAATAATCGAAATTCTTTTGAGGTACGATAATATATTCTGACTATAATCAATTATGCTTACAAAATAAGTTACAATTTAATACTTTAAGAACCATGAAATTCCCCAATTATCTTGACCAAATGATCCAGAGTCTAATAGTTTAAACTTAATTGTAAAGCTTGTTTACCTGTGGGGAGTTAGATCTGTAGCAAAATTACCACGAAGAAAACTACTCTGATTTAACGGACCAACTCAAAATCAGAGTTACCAAACCAAATGTAAATAAAGTTTGAATACTCAAACTTGCCAAACTTCGAAATTAGTAAATCTTGGATTTACCTTCGGGAATTATGCGAGATTGGAAAACTTCTCGGAGCGTGGTTTGTGTATTTTTTCTGAATATTTGGAGGTTTTTATACCCAACGTGACGTCAAAGAGTTTTGTTTGGCTTGACGTTTCCGTTCTAAAAATACCCTAACCTTTTCCCCAATTTTCCAAGTGAAATGTCAGAACCATTATAGCTATTCCATTCCAAGTACTTGTACTCTAGCCGGTTCTTTCTTCTTTGTAACAACCCATTAAGCCATTTACAGTGTTCGTTAATGAATCTCGTTTCAATAATGACTACTTGAATTTCGGTAAACATCTTAGCATCCTCAATGAACGTCGGTTTTCAAAGCTTTTTTCCGTAAAATTGATTTCGAATTAAATCTAGTGAAAAGACAGATTTAGAATTAATTTTTAAATTTTCGAAAATTAGAAATCTTTCCAAACAGTTTGGAATTCAGGAACTGTATCAGATTCCACTTTTATCACAGAATAATCTAGATTAATCGAGCATGCTGTTTACGATTAGTCTAATCTACTTGACCAGCACGATAGATTAATCCATCCAATTAATTTCGATTAATCACGTTGAAGATTAATCATGTTGTATTCCTGCTCTAGGGTGACGTCCCTGCTTGTAATGCAAAAACAAAAAGATGTTTAATGCATAGTTTTAGATGGATTATTGCAATACTCAAATAATATTTTCATATTCTCAGAAAAACAATAATAATGAGCGAATGAATATAAAAGATGATTCATTTTCCCAAAGTTATTCAAAATTTGGCACAAACCCAACACAGGCGCAACAATAAATTATATAGTTGGCTGCAAAAAAATGAGACTAGAAAAAAGGCATATTACTTTTGAACTACTGAATGTAACATTTCAAGAAAGGTAAGATTTTAAAGATACATTAAAGGACTATAGGTAAAAAGCATCAAAGTCTAATTTGTTTTCCTCCTGTAGAAATAACTTCATTCAAACAAACTGAAACTGATTTCATTAAATTGGTGTCGTGAAACCGATTTTTTTAACTCAGGAGTCAAATGACCTAAAGTGTAGCCGAGAAAGGAAATTAACTCCCAGAGAATAAATCCTAGATCACGTGGGTGTTCAATGTACCAACAAGGGGTTGAACTCAAACTTCTCAAAAGTCTATCAAAAAGTCCGATTATCAAATTTTAAAAATACGAAAGACTACTGTCTCTGCTAATGTTTAAACACCAAGAAATTTCTTGTTAAT
>CABFPE010000636.1:139315-172298 GCA_900660155.1 Hofstenia miamia | reverse complement strand
TAACATTCATGGATATAGCAATCCCTAAATTGAATTTGAGTCATTTTAACAAAAATAAATGAAAATATATTTTTTGCCAAAATTCTGTTAAGTTAAGCATTGCAATGAAGTTATAATTTTTTGCCAAAATTCTGTTAAGTTAAGCATTGCATATAAAAAATGTACTGAATTTTTTTTCAAGCATATCTTTTCAATAATCATTCAGTGAATATAATGATTTTTGTATAAAATAAATTTCAATTTTTTCTCTTACAAATGGCCTTGGGTTTTCCAGGTATTACATTATTTCCTTATTTCTACTTTATATCTATTGATAATCAACATTTTCTTGATGAGAATGATGAAATATGCAATTTAAAGTACAAATGCACTATTTATTATCAACTTATAGAAATTGATTTTTTTAAAATTTTTTGAAAATTTTCAATTTCCTAGTTTTTGGACTTTGTTTTTCTATGACACTATATCTGTATAATTGAATGCCACAAAAAGCTTTGTTCCAGTGAAATTTGGGTACTGGAGCATATCCTTTAATTACGTTTTTACAAAAAATAAACATTCAATATTATGCTTTAGATTGATTTTTAACCATTTTCAATTAAAATTTGCAAAAATATTGAAAATTAAGCCAATGGGAAAACTGAACTTTTTTCAATTAGTATATTTCTTCCTCTTTTGGACTTGGATATTTTCTAACACTACACCTTTATAACCAGGGGCCCCAAAATAATCAAATAGGTTTAGCATAAATTTGGATTGCAAATGTGAGTTAATTTTCACTATAAATGAATAAATATTATGGTATTCTGTAGAAAATCAATAGATTCATGTAGTAATATTTTTTAATTTTGTATCTGATCAATATCTTTCTTGTGAATTGCAAATTTTCGAGCAATCAATCATTATGAACTGAAATTGTTTTTCTCAGATAACACATGAAATGCAAAATAATTTAAAGAAATTCATGTTTCTTGTATCCTGTGTAGCATCACTAGAATGTGTAATAATTTATAGGCAGAAATATCATTAATTAAATCTTTAAAAGACAATTATATTTTAAATTATTATGATAGATTATACAATTTTAACCCATTAAGGACTTGCGTGATCATATGATCACAGATGAAAATTTTTTAATGTGTAATATATTATAGTGAATGTGCAGTACATTGTTCTCATATATATTTACATAGTAAATTCATCATAAATTTTCTACACCACTACAATGAAACCATCATTTTTACATAATATTAATATTAAGTAACTTATTTTAATGTATTGTAAAAAAACAAAACTTCGTCCTTAATGGGTTAAAACTATTCAGCATTCATTAGAGGTCTTTGGCACCATTACCTAAGAAGTTATTGTAGTTTGAAAAATAAATTTTACACATGAATTTTGCTTAATATATTAATGAATTTTTTAAATTTTTTGATGAGATTTTGTTTCCAGCATTTATTTTCAATACTCCATACAGTGAATATAATGATTTTTGCGTAAAATAAATTTCAATTTTTTCTTTTACAATTGGCCTTTTTTTTGTCCAGATATTGCAATATTTCCTTATTTATACATATTATCTATTGATAATTAATTTATTCTTGATGAGAATGACAAAATATGCCATTTTAAGTACAACTTAACTAATAAGTTTCAATATATAGAAAATAATTTTTTAACAATTTTCAAAATTTTTCAATGTCCTAGATTCTATGACCTTGGTTTATCTATCACAGTATACCTGTATAACTAAGGGCCGAAAAAAATGCTGTGTTGGATAAAATTTAAAATAATTGAAAAACATTTTTTTAAAATCCATTATGTCTTAAATTATTATGATACAATTTTAAACTATTCAGCTTTGATTAGATCTCTTTGGATCCATTATCTGAGATTACATGAATTTAGTTTAAAAATTTTTGTTACTTAAAACTTAATTCTTATTAAAATTTTATTCCAATTTCACATTAAAATCATGAAATTAAAGCAATTCAGTTTAAAAAACTTAGTCTTTGGACAAATCACACAGGATACTGAATGTAGAATTCTAAAATGGTTTGGTTTTTTATTTTACTAAGCCTAGATAACCAAAGTCCATTATAAATCTTCATATTCAATATTTGAGTGATTAATGAATTTTTATAATAAAATTTAAAGAAAGAACTTTAAATTTGTAATAAAAGATTTAAACTTAACAATTTATTTAATTCATTTTTTAGAATACAATTTCTGGCCTTGCTTTATAGTTTAACCTGCAACTGTATAACCAAGGGCCACAAAAAGTTGAACATTGTCAAGAAAAATATTTAAAAAATTTTTTAAAAAATCAGAAAAGTAATGCTTTATTTTGATATATAATTCAATTTCATTATTAAGCAATTCCCAAAGATTTTTAAGATAATTAATTGAGAAGATATTCTTTTTTGAAAAACAGTTTCTTCAAATTAATTTTTGCTCACAAATATACAATTAAAAAAAGATTTGTTGTGTCATGAAATGAAAAAATATACAGCTGGCAAGATTTTTTCATGATTATATATACAAATAATTTTTTTGTGAGAATTTCTTCTGGCCCTGGTTTTCTGATTAAACTAGACATGGATAACCAAGCGCCATAAATATTAATAGCTGAGACCAATATTTAGAATGCCAATGCTCAGTGAATTCTTAATGGATTTTTAAAATTTTTTAACCATCTTATTTCTAATAAATAGATCTTTTTAAATAATTTAAATTTTTTTCTAATTTCAAAAAACAAATGTAAGGCCGTAAGTAAAATTAATTATTTTTTATTATTATTTAATAGCTTTATTTAACTCTGTATGCACATACAGATCAACCAAGCTCACGCAAAGAAAGTTGGTAATGATGAATTCAACAAAGTTGCAACTGCTCAACTACATCTGCTTTCTACTTGCAAATTTCGCTTATGCTTATGCACCAAAGGAAACACCATGTGGGAGTAGCGGCGCCGTATGCTATTATGTTCAAGGATGTTGTTCCGGAGAATGTACTGCTACAGGGTTTTGCCGATAAATTTTGTTTTTGGATATTTAACACTGTATGCACATACATGAATATATACATATATTTACAATATTTACAAATGATATATATATATATACAAACATGAATTACACATAGGCTAAAATATGCTACAACTATAAATTAAAATTAACTAAAAACAAATAAAAACAAAAAAAAACAAAATATTTACAAAACGCTAAAAAGTTAAATATTTTCGCCAAGAGTTTGTTCTAATTGAGTAGCCATATTTATATTGATTTGCTAGCAGGTTCTCCTTTAATAATTTTCTAAACAAATTCAAAAAAGAATGCTGCCTCTGACATAAGTAGGAAGAGTATTCCACATTTTTGCTGCATTCGTGATGAAGGCACCTTTCCAGTATCTATTATGGATTTTAACACTATTGATGCATTTCTTTGTACGCAGGTTGATTTTGGCATATTTACTTAAAATGTTATTTGGTATTAAATTATGTATTAATTTGTACAGATTTGTCAGGCATGCATATTTTGTGTAATATAATGGTGATAATATTGATAATTGTTTTATTTTCTCACCCGTTTGGTATTTATCAACACTAAACATTGCTGAAATGCACCAGTTGAATACTCTATTTAATCTGTGTTGTTTATCTAAGTTAATATCGCACAGAAGTACACAAGCATAAGTGTAATGTGCAAGAACAAGAGCATCTACAACAACTTTACTTTCAGTAATTTTTTTTATTTGTTTTAAATACTTTATTCCTGCAGACATTTTACGTATTTTCTCTTGAATGAATCCATCAAAACTGAATTGTTGATCAATTTCAACACCCAGGTATCTTACTGATTTCATACCTTTAATACAAGGGCCTTCTGCAGAGACTAATATGGATATCACTTTTCTACTTTATGTTTTTTTGTGGAAAATATTATAAACTGCGTTTTTTCAGCATTCATTGTCAGTTTGTTTGTTTGGAGGTATTTTACAATTGCCTGAATGTTTTCTTCTAAATTTGCTGTTGCTATTTGTGGATTTTTGTGTCTATTGATTACACATATATCATCAGCATACTGGATTATTTCACTGCCTTGTATATTCATAGAGATATCATTGATATACAAATTGAAGAGCAATGGACCTAATACGGTGCCCTGTGGTACTCCCTTGTTAGTTTTTATATAGCTAGAGAATACATTTCTTATTTTTACTCGTTGTTCTCTATTACTCACAAAGCTATTTAATAGTGTTCTTGCGTCGTTATCAAATCCATATTTTTTCAATTTAGCATCCAAAATTTGAAAATCTAAGCTGTCAAATGCTTTGCTGAGATCGAGGAGTGCCACGCTACTGCAGATACCATCATTGAGATAAAAGCGTGTACTTTCAATAAAGGATAATAATGCATCAGTGGTACTTAGCCCTTTCCTAAATCCAAATTGATTGGGTGATATGATGTTATTCACTTTTAGAAAATCATTAATTTGCTTGCATAGTAACCTTTCAATAATTTTAGCAATAGGATTCGTGATAGAAATTGGTCTATAATTTCTGCATAGTGTGGGATCTCCTTTTTTATAAATTGGCGTAACATCAGCCCTCTTTAGAATTTGCGGAAAATTTGAAGTTCTAATTGCATAATTTATAGCAAAAAGTAAATACTCACTGAAAAAAGTACCATATTTTTTTATCACAAATACAGGAATACCACTACTGCCACTTGAAATATTAACATCAAGTTCAGAAATCATTTTTTCAAGTTCCATTTTGTTTACAAAATTGAAACTAAAAGTTTTACTAACTCTTTCAATTTTATCTTCATACTTGATTTCTTTGCCTTTGTACTGTCCAATCTCTTTGAAGGCAATATTTAACTGGGCAGCTATATCTTTCTCATTAAAGTAACTGATATTGTTGGCCTTTATTTCACTTATATTAGTTGACGAGCTCTTTTCTTTATTAAGAAATTTATTTATAAAATTCCACTTATTTTTAGCTTGTTCTAATTTATTATAAAAACGTTTTGCATATTGTTCTCTATGCAGGTTTTTCATTTTGTAATATTTCTTCTTAGTTTTCTTGTAGATGTTAATATTAAAGTCACTACGATCCTTGTTTAATTCTAACCAAGCGTTTTTCTTTTCCTCAGCTAATCTTTTAACTTGAGTATTATGCATAGAGTTACAATGATCTATTTTGACATACCTGATTTTAAATGGTGCTACTTTGTTTAAGCATAGATTTAATTGTTTCATAATGTAAATACACATATCATTTGCGTCATTCATTGTGTATATTAAGTCCCAGCTGACATTCAGTAATTGCTTAATGAATTCACTTTCATTGAAGTTAGCAAAACTGCGGGCTAAAATTTGTTTTCTTTTTGATAATTTCTTGATCTCATTTGTCACATAAATGCATAAGTTATGGTCTGAGAATGAATTGAACATCAAAGTATCGTAGGTGCCTGAACTTGCTATGAAGTAATCAATTAAAGCTGATTCCCTGGTTGGTATGGATTTATTGATCACATCAAGTTGCAGTTCATCACATAAATAGTCTATTAGACGTGATTCAACTTTAGTAAGATAGTTTATATTATAATCTCCCAATAATAAGACATCATTATTGCCCAATAATGCATTTTGTACTTCATTTATTTTAAAGTCAATAAATTCTTTGCAATCTCGTTTATTGGGTGAATAGCTAATATTTATCAATATAGGCGTCATATTTTTTCTTTCGACTTCCACCCATAATGTTTCAAACTTGTGATGTTCCTGTTCCAAGTGCTTTTGTCTTATGGGCTTTAAATACTTAGGTACAAGTAATAATATTCCCCCTCCTAGTCTGTTTTTTCGATTTTTGGTAAAACTCAGAAACTTTGAGCTGTTACAGTTGTAGAGCTTTTCAGGTGTGTTATGAAGCCAGGTTTCTGTTATGGCAAAAATTGTGTTTTCTCCCATTTTTTCACAAACTTCTATAAAATCACCCCTATGTGCAACAATACTTCTTGCGTTTAGATAGGCAATTTTAATGTTGTACTTAAATTTACTGATTCTTCCTTCAAGTTCACTGAAGTCATATATTTCTGGTCCTGGGTTTAGATGAATGTCTCCTGATATAATCAATAGTATTTGTAAAGAGAATACAAGAAAGTATTGGCGATAATTTTTGCTAGACATATTTGAAATTTTGTAGTTTGTATGTGATTTTAAACTTCTTACTACACTGTATGTCCTCCACTCATTTAATAGTGTTTTAACTTTAGATTTCACACACAACATAGATACTATTAAAAATAAAGTTAAGCAGTACCTTATTTCTAATATTATCCAAAGTTGGTATTAAAAATTTTTTCATTATCTAAATGAATTCGGAAAAGCATTCAAATCTTAAAACTCATTTTTAAATGATATCCGTACATTTACAGATTTTTATTTAAATTCAATCGTTCACTTAATGCATCATTTGATGAGTAGAATCAACAAATTTATCATATATCTAACACTAATCCAAAGTCGGTATTAAAAATGTTTTTATTATCTAAATGAATTCGGAAGAACATTTAAACCTTCGAAAACTCATTTTTAAATGATATCCGTATATTGTCTCTTGCTAAGTATTTCCTACTAATTAATCTAGGTTCTAAAATAAAGTGCTTGAGAATGTTTCTTTTATATATTACAGCAGTGTTAAGACTTGAACTTAAAACAAAATGGGAATTTGAATTTGAAATAACTCGAAGTGGTTCTTGCATTAAAAGAATATATGGAAAATTATTATCAATAATGATGTCAATGTGTGTGATTGATTTGGAAGAATTGAATGATGCAATAGATAGATTATAAAAACGCATTACGATTTGAAACAAAACTTGATGCTATTCAAACTATGTTGAATGAAAAATGGATTGACATCTATCAGATTAATTCGTCCAATATATTTAATAATTTCTTTTTGAAGAACACTACATAGCTCATATTTGTTATGTCGAGAGTTACAATATAGACAATTAGATTTGTTCACTTCATCTGATGGCCTAGGTTCATTATTTTTGCAGGTTTTCATAGAATGACCGAACTTCTTGCATTTAATACAAAAGTGTGGCTTGCAAAATAGGGCGAAAGGAAGTAACATACATGAAGTTACAGATGGAAATTTATAATTAGAAACACAGCTGAGTTTTCTTAGATTTGAGTTGTCAATACGAAATATATGTGCAGCACGTTGTTTAAACAAAAACTTAGCATTTATGCCGTAATCTTTAAGCTCATTCTGTATATCATCTTGAGAAACATATGAAGGAATCCCAGAAAGCCTAATATTAGCATCAAGCTGATTTATTACTTTAAATTTAATTCCAGATGTTTCAAATTTTTCTTTGATCTCAGTAACTGAATTCTCATGAGAACATTCAATTACTGTATTTTTTCTTGAGATTATATTTTGATTTAGTAAAAGTTCTTTAGTACTTTTACTAAGCCTGTTTGAAAGCACGTGATGTGTTTCTTGAACTAAAATTTTCGATGAAGATTTTTTCTGAACTAATTGATGAAAAATAGGTTCAATTTTCATAGCTTCGGAATATGGTCGCGATTCTACATTAGCTTTTGATTTAAGGTTTCCAATAATTATAGATAATCGATTTACTTCTGAATTCTTTGGTTTTTTCTCTTTACATACACGAATAAAGTAGTCAATGAAATCATCATCATTCATAGAGTTTATATCCATTTAAAGGAAACAAATTTTCTTTAAAAAAGACAAAACTTCTAAAACCAATATGAATCTATGATTTTTCCTTTATAAAGTTAAAGCGTTATACAATTTTCAACTTTACAGCGTTCCCACCACTTTCATTATTTTATTTTTTTTGAAAAAACTACAATAGCTTAAAACTAATCTCCAGATTTCTTAGCTGTTTTTTTATTCAATTCTACATTAAAATTTGGTTTAGAAAAGTTAAAAATCTAAGCTTTATCTTCAATAGTTTTTGAGTAAAAATTCTTTGTTTCTTATTGGCTAATTTTGGAAGGAATTACAACAAAAATTCTAAGACTTTTGCTATCTCAGTCAATATAAATGATATTGCCTCATGCTATACGCCATTTTGTAGAATTCAAAAAACTAAGAAAACCCATACTAGACTGCCTAGGTTTCCATTAATTGCCTTGTTAGGATAAGCTTTCAAAGCTTTTCACTTATTGAGTCATATTAGTATCAGCCAATCAGATTGCAGATTTAATATCAAAAATTCATTCTATTGCTGTTGTTCGTTAAGAATAGTTGATCTATTTCACTTGCAGATATTAAAAAGGATGTCTAAACTATGTGCACTCTGTGAAAGTACAATAATGGAACACATGAAGGATTATATTCATTCAAAAGATCCTGGTTGCACACCTGCTGAATTTCATAAACTATATTCCAATCTTCAACATCAATTTGCTGAAATTACAAAGTTTTATATAGACACTATTCATGACATTTTGGATGCTAAGCCTGATTCTGATGAAGATAAATCTACACCTCCTACATTAGAAAGACAAAATGCATTTTCTTCCACTAGTAATGCTCCTGATGAAATTCTGGCTTCTATTAGTGATACTGTATTTGAAAACAAATTGTGAATAAATTTTTATTTATCATAGCTAAATTATTTAACCACTAACTTATAGTTATCCATGTAGTCTATATTCTCTTTCACTATTTATTCAGGTTCAGTTTTTGAAAATTTATTACTATTCTTCACATAAATATTTAAATTTAGTAGTTCAATTTTTTTTGTTCCAATAGATTTTGGGTAATGGAACATGTACTAAGTTGCAATTTTTTAAAAGCATATCAATTTTAAATAATGCATTTAAATGAAGTTGGTGATTTATACTTAGTGCCCCTATATATATATATATATATATATTAACTGCAGAAATTCAATTTTGAGACAAATGAGATGGAGTTTCTCTTTGTAAGCTTAATAACTACATAGTAAAATTAAAATATTTTCAAAAATAAAATCTATTTCTTAGTTTTTATTTGATATTCTTTGTAATTATACAACATAAAGAATAACCAAATAATAGTTGAATATTTAAGAAAATATAATTTTTAAGTTATCTGTAGTGAACTTTTGTTTTACTATTGTATCCAGAATAGTATACTTGTTACTAATCAATTTGAAATTAAATTTTAGATATTAAAAAAATTTGAAACACTATATAAATATGCATTTTTTAAAAATTTGACAAAAAATTTCAAACTTGAAACCACTAGAACAAACAATTTTAAAGGAAATTTAGTGATTTATATATTTAGTTTTTAATTTTTAGCTTTTACTTTTAATGATTATTATTTAAATTTGATGTATGTTATCGATTTCATTTGACTTTTGTTTGTAAAACACTACGGACTATTTCAGTTACTATTTAATATTTCTCTAAATTGAGTTAATTTTTATTCTTATTGTGAAATTTAATCATTAGACAAGGTATAATTTCATATTGTTCTAAATTATTTTTTAGTGTATACTAAGTATAAATATTGATATTGTAATAAATTATCAAGTATAAACATTTTATGTTAAAAGTAAACCTTAAAAAGCCTAGCTTACTAAAACAGTCCGTTTTATGCAAATCTGTATATGCCAGAATTGCTTAAAATTCCAAAGTGCGGTAAATAAATTTCGGATCTTTTTTGTTTTCCCCACTAATATTATTTTCATAGAACATGGAATGTTTGCATTTTTACAAATTTCCCGGATAGTTATTAATTACACCAAATTATTCTTCGTTTCAGGATCTATTCTTCACCTATGTTTATTTTATAAACCAAAATCATATAGCAAAGTCATAAATTCATGTTTCCTAAACTAAAACCTAGATTTCTTATCTAAGACCCAAATTCTTTTGTTATAGACCAAATCCCTAAACTAAAATCAGTAATCCACGTTTCCTAAACTTAAGAACCTAAATTAATATTTTTTATAGACCTAAGCCCCTAAACCAAAGTCACCAATCCTGTTTCCTGTTTTCAATGCAAACATTCCATGTTCTATGAAAATAATGTTAGTGCAGGGGAGGGGGCAGCAATAAAGGTCTTTGCTCTCTCTTTAGTAGTGGGGACTGTTTTTTTAAAATTACAAATTAGATAAAAATTTTAATTCGATTAATATTCGTCACCAATACAAAATAAGCATTACAAATAAACAACAGTTGTATCTATTTGGTCAATATTAAGGATTAATGTGAATGTGTGATCCATAATGACTATATTAGGCTTTGCAATATTTAATGATATGATTCCGCATTTTTAAGATAATTGTAATCATCTACTGTAACATTAAGCAGTGGTAAAGCACAGATATTTAATTTGTTAGTGCACCGGATTCCAAACTTAATTTTCAATTTAAAAACAACATAGTTAATCTATTATCAAATTTGTTAAGTGCTGATTTGGATGAACTTAAATAATTAAGAATTTTAATAAGAATTCGAAAAAATAGCAAAAATTTGTTTTACTGCAAAGCACTAATATGTATGCATTTATTGAAAACATTCACTTTGCGCATTTTTAATTGTTTTTGTCAAAATGCATGAAATTTAGATAATATATAGAGAATTATCTTGAAATAAATATACTTAAAGCACTGTAACTGAAAATGGTAATTTGTGACAGTCAAAGAGGGGGTGATCTCCCTCTACTTTGAAAAGTGGGGGCAAAACGACCTTTCTGTCCCCAATTTTGAAGTCCTAAACAAAAAATCTTCAAATTACTTACAGGTACACCAAAAGCATAAGAAACGCACATTTTCTGGAGGCTTCCCCTGGACCCCTTCTACAGTCCTTTGATTGGCTTCTGAAACTCACCAGGGGCCCTTTATCCAAATTTCCGAGCAGTACATGCTCAAATTTCCGCCTACATATTAGTTGTGACAAATATAATACAGGTATAAGAAATTAGGAAAAACATAAGCTTTTCCATTGACTCCCTACATTAAGTTTCCCCCTCTAGTTTCGCGAGAAATGATTCCGACCACAAGTATTATCTTTTTATATATATAGAATCACAGGAAAAGCCTTTGCACTGTGCTCTTCTAAGAAAAAAAAGGAAACTCCTAGATATGGTAATTATAGTATTTATTTATTTTATGGGTTATTCATACTCTCTTTGCCGTCATCGAGCCTGGGACTATGCGGTAGGCCTAGTTTGATGTACCTGTATAGTGCAAGTTAATATTAGACGAGTAAGAATGAACACTTTAGAAATCCTTTTAGAAAGTATTCACATAGAATAAAACTCTAATGGGGATAATAAGATCATCCCTAAAAGTAATAAGAAGGACTCTATTTCGAAACAATCATGCACTGTATACAAACTTGTAAGGAAAAATATTTTTTCGCACAATTGGTATTGCACATATCACTATGAATAAATCTGCATTTTTTACCTGCATTTTTCTCCTGTTTTCCTTTCCGAAATTTCAATATTCTTTGACGAAACGAATGCCTTTCCTTCCGCACGTAACCTTTTATCTTCATTCTTCTTCCATTTGCTTTCATTTCTTCTCTTTTTACCTCTAATTTCGTCGTTTGCACCACTTAATATTTCAGCCATAATTCCGCGAAAAAATAGATGGCGCAATATCATTTCAAGAAAGGCCCAACTCCTGGAGTTGGGCCTTTCTTGAAATGATATAAGAAATGATTGCACAAAAACTACATGCTATGAACTGGACTTGGGACTCTTTTGAACAGATAAAGATAGAGGTTGGGTAAAGGAACAGAATTGTCCAAAAACATCATTTTTGAAAATTTGTGGATTTGGGCCCTTCTTGAACTGATATCTTCATTTGTTTCCTGTCTTAACAATGTATTGCCTAGCACAATCCGATTTCCTCATCACCCATATTGTGGCATTGTTCGTTGTAATTATTTGCACTTTTGTTCCTCAAGATAGTTCACCAAGATTCTTGATTTTTTTATCATATATATTTTTCTCTCTTTTTGGTAGTTTTGCTGTTCATTAGTAAATTTTTTACAGCAAACCAACTTGGGCTTCGCATACTTCGAGTTAGTAGGTATGCATGAACACAATCTCCTGCTTTATAATAACTGTGAAGGGGAGTCTTCACTGAATGTTAATGGTTTATTATTATTATAATATAGTAGTGCCATTCTAAAATCATTGGATTTTTTTAACAAGGATTTTAAAGCTTTCACTGCTCTTTCAACCCTGCCATTTGACTGTGGGTATCTGGGACTGCTGTTAGTGATCTTGATGCCATATTCTTCTGCAAACTGTTTAAATTAGTAGGCACCAAATGGTTTATTATCTCCAAAATATTCAGTTGGAATGCCGTGCATTAATATGATGTCCTTAATGTTCACTATTGCTCCAGCAATTTTACTATATAAATGTGAGCATAGTATAAATCGTGAATAGTAATCCTCGCAGATTAGGAATGTTTTATCTGAAATTTCTGCAATATCCACTCCAATTTTGCTGAAAGAGAGCATTGGTTGTTCATGCCATATCAGTGATTCCCTTTGGTTACTTGGTTGATTCATCTTGCATTGGTTACAATTTGAAATGAAAGTTTCTATGTCTTCAGACATCTTTGGCTAAAATATGAACTGCTTTGCAAATCTCTTCGTTTTGGCGATTCCCATTTGGGCCTTATGAACCATTTTATGGGCAGCATTTCTACAACTTTTTGGAACATAGATTTGATCTTTGCACATGCATTCATCATGGAAATGAAGTTCATGCTTTATTTTCCGTAAGTTCTTCAGTGCAGATGATTCTAGCAGTCTTTTTTCTGGCTACAAAGATTGAATATAGGTCTTGATGAGAGCAGTTTCCTCATTAATTTTTGTTTCCTCCCTGATCTCTTTACTGTTAAGGACGTCTTTTCGATTTGGCAGAGTATGTATGGCGCTTGCCAGTTGCTTTTCAATTCTGCTATTATTGTTGGGAGAAGAGGTAATCTTGATAGTGCATCAGCAAGCAATATATTCCTTCGAGGTTTATAAGTTATCTTTAATGAAGGGTACTTCTGCAAAATTACAAGGAGTCTCTGAACTCTTGGAGGGCAACTACTAAGTGTTTTGTTTTTAAGCTTTCCAGAGATTTGTGATCAGTCTCTATGGTAATTTCTAGGCCATAAGTATACTGATGAAATTGAATGCAACCAAGGGCAATAGCAAGGACCTCCTTTTCAATTTGAGAGTAGTTCATTTCACTATTAGTCATTGAGTGTGCTGTGTAAACGACTGGCCTATTCTTTTGTAGCAAGCAAGTTCCTAGCACGAAGTTAGATGCATCCGTCTGCAATTTCACCAGTATCTGATTGTCAAAATGCTTCAGCATGGGTTTTGATGTTAAACATTTAATAATCATTTCTAATGCAGTGTCTTGTTGTTCTGTCAATTCAAAAGGTACTTCTATTTTAATGGATGTATTATTGTTGTGGTGATTCTTGAATAATTTGGTATGAACTCTGAAAGGTAGTTTACCATTCCAATAATCCTTTGAAGTAGCTTTTTGTCAGATAGTTGTTTTAGGCCTTTAATTACTTCAATCTTCGCAGGATCAGGGTGAAAACCTTCATCATTAACTATAAATCCGATGTATTTTAAAAATTTTTTCATCACCTGGAGTTTTCTTCTGTTAAATTTGATGTTTCATGCTCTTGCTCAAGAAAGGACAGTTTCCAATGTTCTAATGGGCCCAGCTTCTGATTCAGTTACAATACATATATTGTCTCCAAAGTTATTGTCAATCATACACTGTGATTTTTCGGCAGCTGAAGCCAAACAAAATGGTAATCTTCTCCAACAGTATCTGCCGAATGGTGTGTTAAATGTGCAAATGAGAGATTATTCATAAGTTAAGGGGATGTGCCAGTAACAGTTTACTAGATCAACAAAAGTAGAATACTTCTTCTTATTGAAGAATTCCTTCCATCATGCCGATGATGGTAGATAATGATACTCAAGAATTATTGATTTATTCAAAGTCTTGTTGTCAAATGTGAGGCAAATATCACCACTAGATTTCTCTACTACCATCATGCTTCCTGCCTATTTTGTAGGAACTTCCACTTTTGAAAGGATTCCTGGTTCTTCCAATTCTAGTAGTTTGTTTTTAAGTTTAGGCATAATTGATAGTGGAAATCTTCTTGGTGGGTGCATTACTGCCTTTGCTGAATTTTCGACTGGAATTTCAAAAGATTGACTGATTTTTCCATATCCATTAAAGACATCATTGTAATTTTCAAGTATCTTGCCAATATTATTTCATAGCCCGGCATTAGAGTTGACCTTTAATACTGTGTGGGCCTTAGCCAAAAAGGAGCATTTATAGTTGACCTTTAATACTGTGTATCTCAATGCAATCCGTGTTTTTAAAATGAGCACTGAGCAGTTCACACTGGAAAGATATTTTTAATCCAAGTATAGGTTTTGAGTTGGCCACCACTGTGAGAGAGCGTGCTTTTAATTTGTTGTTATTTCTACCAACTTTGATAGGTAAAGTTGTTTCACCAATGACAGGGATTCTTTGTCTGCCATATCCAGTTAGTTTTCCATTGCTCTTGTTAATGCTAATTCTGGAATTAGTTTTGGCTTTTATCTCTTGTAGAACTGAAAATGGCTAAATGTTGCATTGTGTCCCAGAATCCACCTTCATGTCTACTAGATAATTGCAGACTTTGACTGATGTTCTGATTTCATTCTTGTAATGATTTGAACTTTGTAGCAAGTCACACTCATATTCGGCCTCTGTTTCAATTTCACTACTGCTTGCTTCATCTATTTTATCTAGCTGCAGTTTATGATAGTTGTTGTAAAATGTCCTTTGGCTAGATCTACATTTTCTCGCAAAATGATTTGTTTTGCCGCACTTCTTGTAGATTTTTTCAAATGCTGGACAACTTCTTGCTTTATGAACATTCCGCATTCATATTCAAAGCTTTTCTATCATTTCCACAGTGGTAAAAATTTCTTCAAATTGCATCACATTCATGTTTAAATAAAGATTTCTCCTCATCATTGGGTCCGTTCATTAGTTTTAAGTTATTAAACATTTCTTATGATGCTCTGCTTAATGTAATCACTTTCAGCAGCATATTATTTGGCTCCCTCAGAAGTCGTTCCTGCAACTGAGCATTTTCTGTTGTCATGTCTTCTATGTTCCCAAAATTACAATTTTTGCATTGAGTTCGAAGTAGATTTATGTATTAATCAATTTTCATTGAAGATCTACCAGTTGTATAAAATTGATAGTGCTCAAATACTTCATTTGTCCCATGTGAAAAGTAATCATCGAATTTCTTCACAACATCTTCAAATTTAGATTTGCTTTCAGTGCAAGATCAAATAAAATTTTCGAATATCTTGTTCGTCTGTTCGCCGTTACATCGGAAAAGAATTCCTATTCACACTTTGCTGTATTTTTCATTTGCTTCAATTGCATCAATAAAGAAGAAAATTTCCTTTCCATCTCTGCCATTCGGAAGAAATATTTGCGTTATTAACATTGAGGGGCTGCGGCTTTAAAGAATCAAAAGACGTCTGTCACCATGTATTGAGAATTAATACAATTAAGTTAAGAACTTTCTTAAAATATTACAATGTAATTAAAACACTTATATAGCCATAGCATTGCGCAAGCTGTTGGGTAATTAGATGTATTGTTGACCTTCAGTACTTACCTTGCAACTTGTACGTCATACGTGTAGCACAGTTCATACTTCTGTTAGCACTAAGAAGAAATTGTTCTAAAAAACAAAAGACAGATGTTGTTAGTTAGAATAATCACTTAGAAGAAGGTTGGTTCTGCTATAGTTATCTTATATAAAATTATAAACGCTGTAGTCATAATTTTATTTCTTTAGGTTTTACATTACAACATAAGGTATCCGACAGAAATAAGGTTAATGTTTAATAATAAACCAGAGACGTAGCCAGCCCATTAAGAAACTGTTAAAATTGCAACATCATTAATATAAAAAAATTTTTTGGTTACAAATGACGAATATTGTTACAAACGGCGTATATATATATGAAAATGATTATAAATGACAAATATAAATTCTGCATAAATTACAAACGGCATATATATATATATATATTTTATAAATATATATATAATATATATAAAGATTGAGTAAAAATTTAGAAATTATAAAATTTCAAACGCATGTGTCATCTTTCTATTAATTCTTCTTTGAAATGTGTGAGTTAGAAGGTGTACAAAATTTTTATTACTCGGCACTATTTGTTGAGTTTAATTATGCGCATTACTAACACTTTGAGTGGACAACGTTCCCATTTGAAATAAATTTGGCATAAGGGTTTTTTATTTGATATTTCGAAATTTCACTATATTTTCAAAGATATGCGGTAAATTTTATGATAGAATAACATGCACGCGCATATATAAACAATTCGGAACACTTTTATGATATTAAAAATATTTCTAAAATTTTTGGGCTTGGTAGTAAAAGCTGGCTTTGTTAGAAACTTCTAATAAAATCTACACTGATATTGAAATTTCTAAATGGAGTTTTTCAGGAGTATATGATACTAATGTAAAATTTAAAAAAATTGTGTAAGAAATTGCATAGAATTCCCTACAACTGTTGTGTAATAGTCTAATATTTCAATTTCAGAATATCTTTTCCATTAGTTAAGTCCAACCTCCCCCCTCTCCCCCCCCTCTCTTCGCAAGTCCATCTTTGACTTCAACTCCTGTTAACAGAAGAAAGGACAGGACTGAATATCATTCCGTATTAAGACTATGATGCAACATGGTTTTCCGGAAATAACTTTAATTGACAAAAAGTTGTACACGAATGTTTATACATCAATCGATAGCTATTGTATCACTGATCACAACAAAACAAAAAAAATAAATCATCTGTCGATGTCCAATTTTTTAATAGTAGTTTACTACTTATTATTAATAATGAGTATAGTAGTACTAATTTTCAAAAGCTAATAAAGGAATTTTACCTATTATCTATCTGCATAAATAGAAAATTTAATAATTATACCGTGGCCACAAAGTACATTTTGTTATATTTTGTCCTAATTTGAATTTAAAACTTGATTTCTCTCAATTATTCTATTAGCATTGCTCTATAATCACCATATTTCACTACAAGTTAAAGAATATGGAAAATGTGTTAAAATAATATTTATCTTAGCAAATTTAATCTCAAAAACATTTCATTCAAAATGACTATATATTTCTCATTGCTAGTTTCGTTTGAGTTGAGCACTAAAATGTCCTCGGTCATAAATTACTGGTTCGCAGGGTTAGTTAATATATACGATATATTTTTCTAGTTCAATAAATTAATCCGTTTTGCATTTCATACAATAGATTATTTCCAATAATTACACTAGTTCGTATTGTATAAACCAAAACATAATACATAAAAAGCAACATTATGTGATAACAAACAAGTTTACTAGTGGCTCATGCATTGATAATTAATAAAATTAAGTTAAGAACTTCATTAAAACATTACAATGTAATTACAACACTTATATAGAAAGAGCATTGCGCAAACTATTGGGTTAATTACATGCATTGTTGACCTCGCAACTTGTCATACATGTAGCACATCTCTCATTTCAAGATTTTCAACTTGTTGATTGAATGGGGCATCCATAAAAATCTGGTGGTCTTCTTTGTTTTTCAGATCTTCTTTTGATCGAGAGGGTAACGATTTGTTAGAAGTATCAAATGCCTTCTGTTCCTCCTAATCAATTTGAAGACATCAGTTCAAGAAGGGCCCAACTCCGAGGAAACCTTTATGGAGAAAAATGAGAAAAACGTTTTAAAAAAGACAATTAACATCCTATTGGCATGAAATCAGGTATGGAAGTTAANTATATATATATAAGGGTGATTCGAAAAAAACAATTTTGGAGAATTACTTAGCGGTAGTGAAAAAAATATGACCAACCATTATCTTACCTCACTGGCAAAAAATAAGATGTTTTGATTCTAATCTTCAGGTGGCGCACACCACTAATCCTTATTTTGTGGGTCAATCATAATTTAGTATCATTTTTTCAAGATTAATCTCTAACTTTTAGTTATGAAACAGTCTGGCATTTCCAAAATGTGTTTCTGAAATTATTTTTTGTATTTGTTAGTCAAGGTTGCAATTGAGTAACTACACCTACATGATACACACTTATAGTAAATTGCAGAATTCTGCTGCAACAAATAAATACTATCTAAATCTCACTTTGTTTTTATCTCACTTTTGGCGGGAATTAAAACACGCAGTGTTGTTTACTCGTCTTCAGTCATGGTGGCAACTCGTTCCAGTACCATGTGCCCAATTTATGGTGAGCGATCTAAAGTTTCTTTTAATTTGCTACCAACAATTATTGAAATTATGACTATTGAACACCAATTAGAGCAACGCATTGCAACTATTGTTTCATAAAGGGAAACTGCTTGCAGTCAATAAACTCACATCAGGAACAAGGGAAGCACAGGCAATTGCAGTTTCAAAAACGCTTGCACAATGTTTTGATAGAACATCTTTTAATTCAGAGTGGATATCTGGTGAAATAGTAAAATTAGAGAGACTTTGAAATCTTCCTATTCTATATCTGCTCTGTCGTCATCATGTTGCTGAACTGTATGTCAACTCAGCTTGGGCAACAGTTTTCAACAGTCAAATCATCCCAGCATTCAAGAATGCGAAAAACTTAAAACAAAATGGGACAGATTGATAAAAAAGTAGTGACTTGTCTTGATGTTACTAGAAAATAGGAACAAACAAAAATGGCAGATTCAATTTCGTTTTTCAATAATTTTTGAACTCAAGATATGCTAGATAGGATTATAAAAAGCTACTCCAGTTGACTCTTCTGGTGCTGGGTGGCATATCAGTTGATGACTTTCACTTCATCAAATCCGGTGCAGATAATAAAGCCAGAGGGATGACGATTGGTCTCTACTCATTCAAAATATTTTTATTTCAGGCATCTTTTAAATTTAGCAAAGCAACTAAAAGAAAGTTGAATAATTAATTTCACAAAATTTTTTGCATTTTTATATGTGTCATATTCGATGGATTTTGGAAATAGAACAATTGCTCCTCGTAAGGAACTCAAATTTTTTCAAAGAAATTGTACATTTCAGAAATCACATAGATGGAATTATTGGAGAAACTGTTCTGCAGAAATTTTTCCTTCATACTAAATATATATGACAGGAACTAATCCCATTTATTCTGTTTGCACCTGATTCTGCAGAGAAACGTGATGTTGCAAATAAGCTAATCAAAACTCAAAGAAATTCAAATTTTCATCTTGGCAAACCATATGATACTAATTCCCCATCAACTGATAGCAATAAGTCTCAATAGGTATCACTTACTGATCGGGTGGGTCCTAACAGCTGGCTTCTGTTTCATATTTTTATACATGAAGGTACATGGTTAAAAAAGATCAAGATGAATGGGAAAATGATCATGAATATATATAAATCGTGGCAGCTATTCGGAATATGTTAGTAGTTAATGACCCTGCAGAACGCTCCATTCATCTTGCAACTGAATATTTGCCTATAATTTCCCGAAATGAGCAGCAAAGACAATGTGTGTTACAAGTTGTCGAAAGGCAGAGATTGCTATATCCTAATACAAAAAAGTACATGTTTATATGGTGTATATTGTGAACAATAGCAAATTTGCTTTTCATTACATATATGTATATTAGGTGTAGCACTTTTGTGCAATCCTATATTTACATAGCACCACAGCACGAATTTTTACTTCTATGAAAGAGATATGTCGCCTTTTTTGTTATTGTGCAAAAAAAATTTTCAAGTTTGCATAGAAGAGCATATGCTGCACAGAATAAAACTTGAAATATTCTACAATATCATTAAAATGGAAAAAAAATTATTCTCTTTTTGATAAAATAAATTGCAGATTTCTATTTCTAGAAGTAATTGCATTTAATTATTATACAATTTTTATTCCACGTTCAGCATATATATATATATATATATATATATATATATATATATATATATATTATATTTATGAAAACTTTTATTGTTTTTATCGCGACAAGTTTCGACAAATATTGTCATCTTCAAGCATTTGTAGCACTGTTCCCGAATTTTTTCATTAATTGTTTTTGATCTTTAATAAATATTTAAATTTGATTGATGTCTTTGTTTATTTATTAAGGTTTTCTTGGTTGATTTAATACATATGGATTCTGCTATCTTATTTTCCGATGTTTTACTAGTATTTATTAAAGATCAAAAACTTTTAATGAAAAAATTCGGGAACATTGCTACAAATGCTTGAAGATGACAAGAATGTTTGTCGAAACATGTCGCGATAAATGCAATAAAAGTTTTCATAAAAGTATTCAAAGTCTTAAGATTATAACCAATATATATATATATATATTACGAATCAGGGATCCAACATGATTAATCGTCAACGCGATTAATCGAGATTAATCGGATTTATTAATCTATCCTGCTGGTCATGTAGATTTGATTAATCGTAAACAGCGAGCTCGATTAATCTAGATTATTAAAATTTAGTTGCTGCTTATGCATTCAGTTACCTCTTGTCATTTTCGGTTTGATCTTATCTATGGCCACTATTCTTGTGTCATATGTTTTACAAAAGAAAGCCTTAACACCGGACATAGAAGAAGAGCGTGATGATTAGGCATCTAACATACTTAGGAAGCGTCAGATGTCGTCTAATTCTATATATAGGGATTCTCGATTTTATCACGCCGACTTCTAATCAGGTTTAGAAACTGTTCAGCAAAGCTGGTTATGCTCTATCTGATTACCAAAATCGTTTATTACCCCTCAACTTAGAGATCCAAATATTTCTTTACACTAACAAGCACATGTGGAGTAAAATGACTTCAGGAAATAATGTTAAATAACAATAATAGTTGATATTTTCTATTTATAATATATTTCAATTGATATATTGTATTTTGAATATTTTTAGTTAGAAGTAGATTAATCGCTATTAAAATCTAACGATCCTTGATTCGAATCCTCATTTACACAAGTATTTTTAAATTAGTTATATGCTTTTTCATATCTTTGATCCATAATAGATTTTTTCCAGCTCATTATTCACATTTGAATTATGCATCCAACCATTTTCCTGTAATGAAATCACAAATTGTTTTTAAAACTAAGCGTGAATTTCTATATAGAATGTATGACAACAGAGCAAAAACAGCTTTCGAATGCCATCTAGCTCCATGTAAGGGTGGAAAAGAACGAACCTTTATTTTTAGAAATAGTCTGCATTTCTTGTATCTATAAGCATAGCCAAGTTCATACAAAACTGCATGCCATTCCGCCACGTAATTTTCTGTGGTAACTTTAATTCACATTCTCCTACAAATGATTTTTTTAAATTTCCATAATTGTTTTTAATTTCATTGATAAAAGAGTAAAAGGTGTCTGGAGAAAATGCTTGCATGCCAAATTTATCATCCATAATGTACTTCAATACAAGGTCAAGGACATGGTGTTGATACCCAATATGGTTTTGGATATCCTCTTATGACGAACTCTTTTTTCAAGTGAGTCACTATGTCATTTCTTTTACCAGAATTAACATTCGTAGTATCAGAGATCATAACTTTAATACAGCGCCATAAGTCATATTCTTCAATAACTTCACATATTGTAGGAACCACTCTCTGTGCCTTACCATTAAGTAGAGTTAGAGTTGTTAGTTTAATTTCTTTAATCTTATTTTTCAAAACTACAACCTGCATTTCCATTTTTTCAGTCTTTTGCAATCAAAATGTAAAGCCCATTGCTCACTTTTAAGTGTTTCTTTAAAATGTTGCTTTGAATTTCCTGCTTTCTTAAATAATCCCTTGGAAATACCTTTCTGACTTGGTGCAGATACATTAACACCAATTTACGATAGATGTTTGAAAATCTTAGTAGTTTTTTTAGAACTTAAACCCTTGTCTTTGGCTAAAAGAGCAACCACTTTTTCAGTGGAAAAATTTTTACACTGTGGTTCATAGTCAGATTCATGAACACTGTTATCAAAATTTGGGTCATTATTGTCAAGATCTAAATAGACATCAATTGAAACCATGGCTTGCTGTTTAAACGTACTCTCATCTTAGCTTTTTTCTCAGGATGCAAAGGCATACGATTGTTGGTGGTATATCCAATTTTTAATTGTTGAATTTCATACAACTTGCGGTTTTCAGTATTCATCCAAATACACTGTGGTTCATAGTCAGATTCATGAACACTGTTATCAAAATTTGGGTCATTATTGTCAAGATCTAAATAGAGATCAATTGAAACCATGGCTTGCTGTTTAAACGTACTCTCATCTTAGCTTTTTTCTCAGGATGCAAAGGCATACGATTGTTGGTGGTATATCCAATTTTTTAATTGTTGAATTTCATACAACTTGCGGTTTTCAGCATTCATCCAAATACTTCTTTCATCAAATGTATTTTGAAATTTTTCATTAAAATGTTGCCCAAGTTATTTTTTAATTTATCATAATTTATCATTAGTTTTGGCATGAGATGCTTAATTTATATATGCCTCATTATTTATCGACAAAATGTAAATTAAAGTAGACCTTATACAATTACAATTTCAGTTATGCAGAGGGATATATAATACCCATTTTATAGAAAGTATTTCAAACAGATTGGTGGGTGATATTTTTTGCGTCACAATGGATCCAGTATTGCAAACATGCTTTAATAAGCATTTCTCATAGCATGATGCCATGGAAAATGATAACATTCAAAAATTTAAAAAGTACTACCCCTAATATATATATATATACATATATATATATATATGTATATATGTATATATATATACCGTTGGGTACCCATTTTAGTAAAATCTTGACCCACTCCCAGCTGTGAGATATATATATATATAAATTAACTCTCAAAATTGCATTCAATATGAAATATAAAACTGAATAAAAACTGAAGGCCAAACAAATTATTTATTTTGTTTTCAGATATTCGATTAATTTCCTGATTAGTGTGTAAAGAAATTTTAAATCTTTATCTTGATGGCTTGTAGCATTCTCATTTTAAACATTTCAAAATTAAAGTAAAACTCTTAGATCTTTTATAGCAAAGAGAAATTATGAAAATTGTGTTATAATTAATCAATTTTTGAATGAATGAAATACTTTCCTTTTATACATATATAATTTTCTTATTTTAGGAACGGTTTTTGCAAGATGTGGAGAAACTCCGCAAATATGGATGGAAGATACAATGTGGAAAAACAGATTCAAACAATTAAAATATATGAAGTATGAATATATGACCTTAAAAGAGTCGATGTTTAAAATCTTGTTAATATTTTTATATATTTTTTCTTTTCTATGTGACAACAAATAACTTCAAATAAAATCATGATTATATGTTACGCATTTGTTCTGTACATTGCTTTCAAATTACATTTTAGTTTTTTGGCGACTTCTTAAAATTTCTTGCATTCTTATTTTATGACTATTGGTGGAAATTTCTTGCCAAATTTCAAGTTTACTTAACGAAAAATTTAAGAAACTTCCAAGAATATTGAGGATTTTCTAAACTTCTTCGTATTTTTTAAAAATTCTTAGAAAATCTTAAAAATTTCTTGCCAAGTTCTTGCAAGCTTTTTCCAAGAATATCTAAGAAACTTCCAAGAACTTATCAAGATTTTCCACTTTTGATTAACTTGGGATATTTAAACAAATTAACAAATAAGACTTATGCATAAACAGGTTGGTTATAAGGTCACGCAAGTTTTAAATTGCTTCGCATTTTATAATCTTAAATTTTTTGAAGGATCCTCTTCTCAAAAAGATGCGGAATATTATGGATCTTGTAATTTGTATCGAATGCCGATTCCTTTTTGTGGCACTAAAAGTAACTGGAGTTTTATTGTTTTATCTGATACATAAGGTTAATTCTCCCACTTGAAATTCCGTGTTTATCAACCTAATCTATCCACTATTCAACAGTTGAAAAATCATTATTGATGAAGTCAATGATTTACCAAAAGAATTGCTCCAAAGATCAGCCGAGTCCACTTTGGAAATGGGTATGCCAGTTTTGAGTATTAAGGATGAGCAAATTGAGAGATGACTTTTACTCATTACATTTGCATTTTTCTTAGCTTAAAGTTTTTTGGTATTCAAAAATTCTTCTTCTAAATGCATGAGTTCTCAAAAAACCAAAGAATGAGTGTTTATCAACTTAATAGCGTTAGGATTAAATGCTAAAAAACGTTAATTGTGAACTAAATGTAAATTAACAGCAAGCTTAAACCAATAAAATACAATTACATTGAAAAAGCTGTTCGGCAAATGCAATCAATATCCGACAAAACACTATAGTAATTTGCATCTGTTTGGGCATTGCATCATTGAGAAGAAAATAGTAAAAACTCAAAAAAATGCGAGACAAATTAAAACCTTCTTGTCTTTATAGCCACAACCTGTTTATGTTTTATTGGAGCACCAAAAATTTTTATTTAGATGGATTTCGAATTCACAAATGAAATTGATTTCTTGATTTGCACGATATGTCATGAACAATTTAAAGATCCTTTCAGCTTACCATGTCTTCATTCATATTGCAAAGGATGTCTTGAAATTTACACTACCCGTAAAACAAAGAAAAACTTCGAATGTCCGATATGTAGATTGGAATTTAAATTTGGTAGTTGGAAAAAGGATTTTCGGTGTGAAGAGTTTATTGCATATGTTAAGAACAACTCAAATAAGAAATCTAAGAAATTTAAATCATGTGATTCTTGTGAAAAAAATTTAGATAAAATTGAAGTTCAATTATGTAAAGAATGCTCAGAAATATTTTGTTTGGATTGTTCTCTGTACCATAAGAAAAATAAAAACACACGAGATCACACTGTGTATGCTTTAGATCCCGAAAGTAACCCGCTGTGTTCACTGCATGATAAAAAGCTGGAAATATTTTGTAAAGAATGTACTGATGCTATTTGTGTGGTTTGTGCCCTTGTAAATCACCAAGGACATCCTATGTGTCCTATTGAAGAGCAAGCAATATATTTAAAAAAGAAAATTGGCAAATTACTGGCGCATAATAATGCAAAGCTGTCTCAAATATATCATAACATCTTGCAAGACAAAGAAACTAAAATGAGGCTAGAAAAAAACTTTGATACGATGTTGTTAACAGTTACTCAAAGACGTGATGAAGCGATTCAAAAGTTAAATCGATTTCATAAAGAGTGCACAAAAGAAATTGAAGAAAAAAAGCAAGAAAGTTTAAAGAGAATTCAGCAAAACATTGAAATAAATGCATCTTCTCAAGAAGTTCTTACAGGATTAAGAAAGTGCACTCCGTGTTTTCTTAATGAAAAATCAATTTTTACAATTTGTAAATTATATAAATCTATTGAAGCATCTTCAAATGCAGCCCAACATTTACCTTTAGATATGGGCATCTATGAAGGGATGTACCTCAAGACTAAGTCTATCGGGGAATTCAATTTATATTTGAGAGAATATCTCGGAACAATTGATTACATCAATCCTGACTGTCTATTGTCAAGAATTCATAATAAATAAAATTGTGATCATCAATAAATTTATAAAATATTAAACACCTGATTTTTAAAGCAAACGTTTAGCTCGTCGTAATTAGTTATCAAGAAATTATAAAACAGAAGGATTTTAAGAAATTATTTTCTGAATTGACAAAATCAATTTGAGACCCTGTATTTTACTAAGCATGAAAATCAGATTACGTAACATTGAACAAAGGTTCTCTCTTAACTTTGCTTACTATTATATTTAATTTTACTTTATATTTTGTCATATAAAATAGCTATTTTATACTTATTTTGCTTTTTATTCATAATGTCTGTTATTTTACTTTTTATCATAATTTGTATGATGAAGTTAGATACATGAGACATGTATTAAATTTTTATGGATTAAGTAAATGGAAATTGAATTAATTACTACTGCAATTAGAAAAAATACTAACATTAATTTTGAAATTTTTCATTAAAATGTTGCCCAAGTTATTTTTTAAATTTATCATAATTCATCAACAGTTTTGGCATGAGATGCTTAATTTATATATAGCTTCATTATTTATCGACAAAATGTAATTTAAAGTAGACGTTATACAATTACAATTTCAGTTATGCAGAGGTAGGGATACATAATACCCATTTATTAGAAAGTATTTCAAACAGATTGGTGGGTGATATTTTTTGCGCTCAAAATGGATCCAGTATTGCAAACATGCTCTAATAAGCATTTCTCATAGCATGATGCCATGGAAAATGATAACATTCAAAAAAAGTTAAAAAGTACTACACCTAATATATATATATATATATATATATATATATATAATTTTTTATCCGATGTTAATTGAGAAATGAGGTTGTTCTTCAATACTAACTGAAAAATGTAATATCCGGTGTTCGTCAGTAAGTACACACTATCCTGATCCCATCTCTAGAATTTAGAGAATAAACTGCTCATAATAAAGAAGCATTCCTATTTTCGGATTTTTGATACCTTTATTATTTTGTAAGCTAGGCCTAACTTGTTCAGTATGATGGTCCGTTCTAATTTCCTTAAGTATAATGCTTCCTCTATTTTTGTATTGTTAGTTTTTATAATGATGTTAAAATTCTCTTTTTTAATTTCATGATGCTGTTGAAATATTTCCGGATTTAAATGTCAATTAATATGCTCTTTTATGCTCTTCCCAAAGTGGCGGCCTGTTTCTCCAATGTACAATTTGTTTCAATTGTTACATTGACATTTATAAACTATTGATGAAACTAAGTCTTAAGGAATGAGGTCTTTGTTTTTAAAAAGATGTTCAATTTTCAAAGTACTAAAAATTGGATTAAGTCTTGATGTTCATCATAAATTGTAAAATATCATAATTTAAAAGTGGATTTAAACTTATTACTGTTTTTTTTACATTCATTCCTTTCCCTTTTGGTCCTGGAGGTTCAATTTTCATCCCATTTACTTTAGGTGTATGTATGCACATACCATTTCTCATGAGTGTATTTATATTCAAATCATTTCCCCTAGGTGTATTTATATGCATGCTTTCTTCTGGGATTGCTTGTTCTATGCCCATTCCCACACCATTGTTGCTAGAGAGAACCCCTTTTCCAAAAAATTTATTGACAGGCTCTCATTGCCTAATGATGCTACTGCAAAAAGAAAATATTTTTTCTGTGTTTGAAACTTAATCAAAGGTGTTTCAATTTGATAAACTTAGTTTACTTCAAAAATCTTTCTTGGGTCTCCTTAAGAAAATCGTTTTTCTGGATTTGAGTTTAACTCTGCTAAACACAGCTTATTTTAACTATGTTACACATGGTTTAGTTCCTAAACATCCCTAAGCCTTCAATGTCAAACTTAAGGAAAAGAAATATATATATATATGTATATATATATAGAAATCGAGACAAATCCAGATAAAATGTACACTAGAAATTCAAGAGTAAAACCTTAAAAACATCAGCATTATATTTTTCAATAATTTTAGCAGAACTGTAGTGTCACAGTAGTGTATCAAAATCTAGGAAGTAAAGCATTAATATTTGACTATTTCACACGCTGTTTGAAAAATATATTGTGTTAATCCATTTATTGCTCTTCATAAGCAAGGTACCTACTATTACGTAATAAGAAAATTTTGCAGACTACGTGCATGTGTAGGTAAAAAAACTGCTGGTTAACTTATCATTGACATATGCCTGCAGAACTAATTATATTTGAAAATATGAAAAGCTGAGACATGACAGCTAATATGGATAAATGCGAACAGGATTTATTAAATGTAAATCCGACCAGGGCAAGATAATTTTTTCCAAGCTCAACCCTAATATTATATATATATATATATATATATATATATATATATATATATTTAATAGCAAAAAGTGATAAATATGTATAACACAGTAAATTGATTGCTTAATATCCCTAGTTTGAAAATTGGATAATCTTGGAAAGTTCTTGAATAAATCTTAAATCTTGGATTTCTTGCAAAGATCTTCCAAGTTTCTTAAAAGAGCTTAGTAAGAAATATATTCTTGGATTTCTTGTAAAGATCTTCCAAGTTTCTTAAAAGACCTGGATAAGAAATATATTGTTCTATTTCTTGCAAAATCTTGAATGATTTTAAAAAACTTGATGAGAATTTTATTCTTGGATTTCTTTCAAAGTTCTTGAATATATTTGAAGGAATTTTTAGAAAAAATATTTTCTTGGATTTTTTTTCTACAATCTTGAATGTTTTTTGAAAAAATATAGAAATAAGAGTTTCTAACACAATATCAGGTAAATGAAATTTCTACAGCATATATAAAAATATAATATGTATTGAAACTTACAAATGCTGCTTAATATTTCGTATATAGCACAAGTATTGCAATAGTTGTAAGGTCACTAATAGTTTCTTGTAAGCTTTAAGATTACTTTAAGCATTACACAACATTCACGTTGTACTTATTGAATGGTTTTGAAATTCATGTAAATTGGACAAAGAATAAATAATATGCTAATAAATATTATAGTTTATTTAAATCAAAATAGTGTTGAGAATAGGGCAATAAAGAGGGTCATGAATACGACGTCGAGAACCTCCTCCTCTGGATCCCGCTCTAATTAATATGCGTTTATTTAAAATGAAATCAAAGTGGTATGCATTAGAATTTTTATAGAATCGGATAGAGAACGGTGGATTTGCAGACATGTTGTTGAACCCAAAATTGTTTTACATGATTTTCTCTAAAATTCACACAATTTCGTAAATTCCAATTGCATTGAAATGTTCGTGTAGATTAAAATTACTTAGTTATGAAGTTTTGCAGTATAGAAAAGTGAATAAAGGCTAAAAATATATAATTTCGAAGATTGATGGTGGATATTGAAAACTTTCAGCAGTTCAGAATTGGTCACTTAGTTAATTTTCTTGCAAATACATAAAGCTGTTTGGAATGTGAAGTGGAAAGTTCCAAATTTGTGAAGTGCGAATTTATTTAGAAGATATAACACTGACCATCAAAATTCAAATGTAAGTTATTAGAGCTTTGTTATGCGTCACATTTATTATTAACTAAAATTAACTAATTATCTACTTAACTGAAACTTAACTGAATATTATTATTGCAAACTTTAGTTTTTAAGTAATTTAAAAATAGTTTCCTAGCCGTACTTGAAATGTTTTACTTGTAGAAAAATGTGAATTTTGATTGCTGCTGTAAAATAACTGATGAATTTGCAATAAAATTTCGAACGTAATTCAAGATTATTAGTTGAAAAATTTTTCAACATTATATTTACAATTTATTTTTAAAAAAAATCGTGTTTAAAGCATAAAATTTGGCAATGGAAATAAGCGTACCAGCACATCACTAACTGCTATTCTAGATACAGGTATCAGGTGGATACAATTAAATAAGATGGGCGGGCAGCCTTAGCAGCCTTAGCTTATCTAAGCATCAATAATTTAGAATTATTATTACAGTAGTTCTTAGAAGGGAACCAACACCCATTCTGACAGGTATGTATAAGATCATAGGTGCCTATGGTGACTATGAACCCTTTCCGAGGAGGGGGTTAAGGGTCTCATAAACACCTTACCCTAATATATATATATATATACATATATATATATATGTTTATATGTGTAGAAGTTAGAGAATGTTGATTTCGAAATTATAAAGATATCCAAAATTTGAAACCACCACAGAAATGAGCAATTCTTCTTTGAGAACAGTTTGTTTTCATTCTAAATTCTGAATATTGCGCAATATTGAATTATGTTATTTGAGTCATTCCAATGTATTAATTATCAAATTTAAAGCATCTGCATCGCCTCTAATTGTACAATTCGTATTTCTAAGAAAATTTGCTTGGTAAGCACATCTTATTATATTTTCTTGTTGTATTTGCAGCAAAGTGTAATTATTTATTTAAAGATGTTACAAAGTGCATCATATCCGGGTTAATGCTTGCAGGCTGGCATGCTATTATGTAGAAGCTGAAAAATTAATTTTGTATTGACACAAACAGTTGTTCGCAACCCATGTGCAGAACTCTCCTATTCTATCTCAAACTCATTGATTAATTCAGCAAGAACTTTGTGATTCGGTTATTAATTTTATCAAAATATGTTCTAGCGAAATAATATATATATATATATATATATATATATATAGGGTCGGCCAAAAAAATGTTACCACTTTTAATCNTCTTAGAAGTGAACCAACAGGGATTCGGACAGGTATGGATAAGATATTTGCGGGTATGGGTGACTATGAACCCTTTCCGAGGAGGGGGTTAAGGGTCTCATAAACACCTTACCCTAATATATATAAATAAATACATATATATATATATATGTATATATGTATATATATATACCGTTGGGTACCCATTTTAGTAAAATCTTGACCCACTCCCAGCTGTGAGATATATATATATATAAATTAACTCTCAAAATTGCATTCAATATGAAATATAAAACTGAATAAAAACTGAAGGCCAAACAAATTATTTATTTTGTTTTCAGATATTCGATTAATTTCCTGATTAGTGTGTAAAGAAATTTTAAATCTTTATCTTGATGGCTTGTAGCATTCTCATTTTAAACATTTCAAAATTAAAGTAAAACTCTTAGATCTTTTATAGCAAAGAGAAATTATGAAAATTGTGTTATAATTAATCAATTTTTGAATGAATGAAATACTTTCCTTTTATACATATATAATTTTCTTATTTTAGGAACGGTTTTTGCAAGATGTGGAGAAACTCCGCAAATATGGATGGAAGATACAATGTGGAAAAACAGATTCAAACAATTAAAATATATGAAGTATGAATATATGACCTTAAAAGAGTCGATGTTTAAAATCTTGTTAATATTTTTATATATTTTTTCTTTTCTATGTGACAACAAATAACTTCAAATAAAATCATGATTATATGTTACGCATTTGTTCTGTACATTGCTTTCAAATTACATTTTAGTTTTTTGGCGACTTCTTAAAATTTCTTGCATTCTTATTTTATGACTATTGGTGGAAATTTCTTGCCAAATTTCAAGTTTACTTAACGAAAAATTTAAGAAACTTCCAAGAATATTGAGGATTTTCTAAACTTCTTAGAATTTTTTAAAAATTCTTAGAAAATCTTAAAAATTTCTTGCCAAGTTCTTGCAAGCTTTTTCCAAGAATATCTAAGAAACTTCCAAGAACTTATCAAGATTTTCCACTTTTGATTAACTTGGGATATTTTCATTATCTCATCAATTTCGCTTTTTGAAGTTTCAATTATCATATCAACACTATCAATTATATGCTTTCACTTATAACTCTTAAAAATGTTTGTTGGATATCTTCACTTTCGCTTAGAATACACAGAATAGAATAGAAGAATGTCTAAATAGGCCTGCTTTGCGAAAAAAGCAATACAAATACTGATGTACACTCAAAATTATCGTCAGGAAAAACTAATTTCACAATGTGCAAAAACTAGAACACATATTTAGATTATATTGCGATTAATTGATCATCAACATTTTGATCTACTTAGTGGAATCGTCAAACCAATTTTATCTTGAGTGTTCTTACTAATAAATTTTTGCTTGCGATTCCTGAGATAAAGCATTTCTTAAAATTTGCAATATACAATAAAGAAATTGAATTTTTCCTTCTGCTTATAACTATTTAGTTTATAATGAAATTCCTATCACGTCTAAATGCTAACGTCTTAATAATATTTAGCTTAACTTACTTGTTTTCTCACGCCTTCTGATTATTCATTACTGCCGCATTCTGACCTCGCTTATCACCGCTTTCACTTTGTCATTTATGCTCCATTTATACTGCTTGCACTGGCACTTGTCAATACAATGTAATCATCGTTGCAAAATATCAAAAAGCTCATTTAGTTTTTTAAGTCCCACCACGAGTCAAATTAAAAATCAAAAATTAAAAAATTCTATTTGTCATATGATCAGTGAACAATGAGAATCTTAAATAATTTTAATTTTTTCATAAATATTCAAAAAAACGTTTTATTTCTTAGAAAAATAATCTTTTTTACTATTATATTATGTGTGCTCTTATTGTGTGTACTATTATGTGTACTATTATTATGTGTGCTCTTGTCGAGAACGGTCGGTAATGAAGTTCGCCCTCAAAAGCGGTGCAAGGTGATTTGTTCAGCGGTGTGACGTCCCTGGCTGCGGCAATCACTTTGATTGAAAATAAAAAGAAAACGCCGCTCCACCGAGGAATACGAAAATAACAGGAAGTGAAAACAGCAACAGCTGTTGCACTCTTGGAGGGTAACCTAACATAAACGTCGTTATAATTCATTTGCGTAAATCACTATGTCAAGAACGTGTGCTATTTTCAATTGCAGATCAAATTACACAAACGAACCATATACAGAATGTTTTCGATTTCCGCGCAGTGAAGAGGAGTGCTGTTTGTGGGTAAATAAAATTCCACAAGAAAGACCAACTGAACCAAGCATTTTTCAAATGTGTAATGCACAGAAGTCATGCTTTCCTTCTATTATTACACCTAGAAGAGTGGCAGAGCGTAACGTAGTTAATCGAAGTCTTCTACCAGTAAGTTTTTTTGTTTAGATATTTATTATCATAATAGTTCTGTAAAATACAGCAATTTTCCAATACTGGATAACAAACATTTCTGTTTCCCTAATTAGTATATTTTAGGTAGGCAGTTATTGGTTAAAAATGGGTAAATTATTTTGCAAAAATTCGCAATTCGTATTTAATGAAAAAAAATGATATTAATGGCTTTAGCTTGAATTATTTTGAAAGTTTAAATATTTTGTCAATGCTAAATCAATAATATTAAGCTAAGATTAGTACTTGTG
>CABFPE010000636.1:125386-138236 GCA_900660155.1 Hofstenia miamia | reverse complement strand
TGAAGAACCCAGTGATAATGATGAGGTCTTGGATCTTTTTCAAAAGGAGGCTTAAGCTATTCATCTTTAACGTTTTTTTCATTCTTGCAATTTTGTTACGCAATTTTTAAAAAATTACAAATTCACTTTGTCATGGAAAATTAATGCGAATTTTTAACATTATTTATACGGCATTCTATGAAGACCATACACCATTAAATCAGCAGTGCTTGCGTTCGATGTGTAATACATTCTTAAAAGGAACACTCACTGTTCAAAAAGACTTATCTGCAATTGAATGCAGTAAAAAAAATTAAAAAAATTTGTAAATAAATTAGTCTATATAATAGTATATTAGATGCAATTTCAAAATATTTTGATCAATTATTAAGTGTTTAAGCATTTCAAATGTGTTTTTAATTTACTGCATGAGTCTAAAGTAAGAAACTATTATTTTTTTACTAACAATCACTTTAAATATACTAGAATAAACTGAATTGTTACCTTCCAAGAGAGCAACAGCTGTTGTTGTTTTCACTTCCTGTTATTTTCGTATTCCTCGCGCTCCACCAAATGTGCGCAAAGCTGAACAAATAACAGGCAGCTGAAGCACTTGATTAAGGACCTGGTAATTAGAGAAAAATAAATTCTTTGAACTTGCGAAATCGGATCCCATCAATCTTAACTGGACTAATTATGAACACGCTAAGCAATTAATCAAAAAGAGCCGCAAATTTAGTTATGAATGTAAGTAAGGATTATTTCAAATGAAAAAGAAATCTAACCAAAAATGGAATTTTCTTAATAAAAGCATTGGTAAAACTATGGGGCTAAATATAAGCATTGAAGGAATCAAACATGATAATAAGATGTACAAGAATAAGAAGGATATCGCAAACATTTTAAACAGAAATTTTGAAAATATGGGTAAATTCAATTTTAAATTCGGAAAAATTGGAAATAATTCATTTCAACAACATGATATAGGTAAGGAACGGTTTCATTTCAACTTAATTTCCTACTATGAGCTTAGAAATGTAGTAAATAAGCTAGACAATAATAAATCATGTGGATCCAGTAAACTGCCATATTGGATAATTAAGAAATATTTTTATATTTTTGGTGAATACCTGCTTGTAGCATTTAATCAAAGTATTATAAATAATGATTTTCCTACCCTTTTAAAGCAATCTGATATTTCACCGTTATATAAAAAAGGAGACCCGCTAGACCCCATGAACTACAGGCCAATTAGTATAACACACCCCTTCTCAAAAATATTTGAAAAACTACTAGCCGCACAAATGTACAAATTTATCAATGACAATCAAATTTTATCAAGTAATCAATTTGGATTTCGACCTAAATTCAGCACATCTGATGCGATTTTATCAATCACAGAAAAAATTAAACAAAATTTAAATCAAAATTTGTTTACAGCGGTTGCTTTACTTGATTTAAGCAAAGCATTTAATTCAATGAATTTCGATATTTTAGAAGAAAAATTAAGGCTAGAAGGTTTTAGTGTCAATGCAATAAATTTCATTATGAGTTTTTTAGAGAATCGCAGACAAAGAGTAAAAATTGATCACATTTTCTCAGACTATACTACTACAAATCTAGGCGTACCACAAGGAACTGTATTAGGACCCATTCTTTTCGCACTTTATGTCAATGACATTTCAAAATCCTTGACAAATGGAACTATTTACCAATATGCAGACGATACTTGTATATTACGGACAGCAAAAAATCCCTTTGAGGCAACCAAACATTTGACAAAAGATATTGAAAATCTCGTAACATATTTCAATCATAATAAACTAAAAATCAATTCTGACAAAACCCAATTTATCATCTTTTCATCTAAACAACAACAAAAGCTTACTGAAAATTTTAAAATTAATGTTTGTGATAACGAAATTAGTCAAAGTAAATGTGTAAACTATCTAGGTGTATTATTAGACAATGACTTAAATTTCGATAATTTCTTCTCCCACAAATTAAAAAAGATGGCATGTGGAATAAAATATTTGTACCATTTGCGCCATGTAGGAAAATCATCGCATGTAGAACTAATTCATTCATTTGTCTTAAGTCAATTTAATTACTGTGCATTTCTTTTTCAAAATCTCACATCGCAAAAACGTTCATCATTAGCAAAAATGTTTAACTGGGCATTTAGAACACTTAATTATATTGAAAAACATGAATCCATAACGCAATTAAGATCATCATATAATATTTTGGCCCCGAGTTACTTTATTCAGTATCAATCTTTATGTATGATTCACAAATTTATTCATGAATTAAGTTCATTAAGTTTTCTTAATAATTACATCAAAATCAATAAAAGAAATAAAACACTTTTTAGCATCAATAATCGTCAAGATTCATTTTCTTTTAAATGTTCAATCTCTTGGAATGATTTAAGTATTGATATAAAATGTGAGAAAAACTATAAACACTTCAAGAAAAAAATAAAACAATTTCTATTAAGTAGGCAAACATTATTGGGCATAGATAATAAACTCAACGCATGGTCAAATTACTTTTAAAACTGCCCTTTAATTAATATTGCATATTTAATTAGTTTTGTAAATATTTTTGTCATGTGTTAGTTTATAGTTTTTACATACATTTAAGCAATAAATTTGCTTTGACTCTTATATTCACTGCATTGATTAAATGACTCCAATTTGGCCTTTATTTAACCATCCCTTGCATCACTGAATCATACGTGATTGATGGCTAAGTAATAATTTTCACGCAAAGCTCTAATCTTTGGCTATGGTATGGAATATTCGGAATAATTTTTACTTTGTCTTTTTCAATTTTCAAAATTTTTTCAAGAAATACTCGAGCAATATTTTGAGTTAAGGTTGGTTCATATCTACAGCAAGTAAACCAATCAATCAATGTCATAATAATTTTCTGGAAAAATATTGATAATCGGTACTATAATTTGTCTGATATACTTGATTTTATTTGATCAAGCAATATTAAACAACATTTTCGTCTCTTCAACAAATAATTGAACTTTTTGTTGAAACAAAATGTTGTTTGATTGTATTTAATAATAACATTGTATTTTTATCTTAAACTTTTCATCTTATCTGTAATTGTTTTCTTATTAACAATTTTCATTATTTTGTCAGCAATCTCTTCGGATATTATAGATATGCTAGGATTTTAATTGGATTGAGACTTAAGCACAGGCCTTATACGATTATATTGTCTCAAAGCAAGAAGCAATTCGTTTGTTTTTAACTCACAAGGTGCTCCAAAAATTGAACATGAAACTGAACTTCTTCTAGTCATTGTTAGCAGACAAATCAGCACAGAAGCAGCAAGCTAAAAGGCTAAGACACAACAAACTATAATAGAATATCTACAAATTAATCCATACAATTATAGTTACCTTATTTAAGTATCCTAATACAAATGAGATCAAATAAGTATATTAAACACAATCAAACAGAAATTATTACAGATGATTAAAGCGCATTGGATTAACGTCCAATCTAGTAAAATGAATATAAAAAAATACATGCAATCAATAAAACTAATTAAACAGATACATTTTTAGATTCATTATATTAAAGTTATATGCTTAATTTCCATTACAACCATCTAAAAATTAATAAGAAACTTTTATAAAAATGTTACCTTGTGTAACACATGGTTTGGTAGGACGTCAAAATATTTGAAGATGTATAAAAATGTGGATGTGGATTTTAAAGTTATTATACAAAATTTGAAACATACCATGAACATATTAGATAAAATTAATTTTTTGATCCAATTTAATATATATATATATATATATATATAATTGAGTCATTGTGGAATTGATCAGAGCTTTGCATGCCCGCACTTATTAATGGATGAAATTGAAATAGAACCCTTTGCTGATATTCAGCAGTATTCCAGAGTTTGTGATTTTACGATAAACTTCAGTAATCTAACTTAAAAAGAGATACGATAAAATGATCAGTTGCGGAATTTTGATTCGACCACCAGACTTCATGAGGGCATACATTAATCGACATTCACAAAGGTAGTACCTTAATATTAATATAAAATTTATTACTGGGGTGGTTGATATTTTTGCAATATATGCTAAACGATAAATTGGAAATTGTGTCTTAGCTTTTTTCTATTAATTAATTAATAGCAAATTATAGAGGTATTGTTTGTGTAGCTAAAATCTTACACTATGTTGAACCTTCCAAATTTGAAAACGTGCACTAAATATTATCACATTCAAAGTCAAATTCACAATTTCAAAACGTTTTAAATTCAGGGACAAGCATAAAATGAGTGGTAATGCCAAAACATTTCCTTGAAAATTTAATGGACAAAACAATTGATTACAAAAAGGAGTTGTCAGTACCGAATTTGAAATTAAAATTATTAGTAATTTGCAAAATTCATTCTTATAAGCTGCTCAGAGTTAAAATTGGGCTGGGCTTAAACTTGGGTTTGGCTGGGGTTGGGCGAATTGTCGAGATGGCAATTTAGGTCGTGTTGGAATTGGGTCTAATGTTTTAACTGGTATTTGAAATACATGAAAAAACTTCACTTGAAGGCGTAAACTTTGCAAATGATAAAAAAACAATTCTTTAAAATTTTATCAACCCTGCATTGTTGGCTTTTGCAATACTTTGAACTACTCGGAGGCTTACAGCATCACCACCAAATCGGTAGTGATAGTAGGAAGCTCTTATGAAACGTGACTATATGACATGTTTATTGAATTTTGGTTAACAAAGCAATTTAATTTTCAACACAATTGAATTAGCACTTTGTTGACGGACTATTATTTAATGCAATATGCATATTATCCAATCAAATTCATAGTGTAGTGCTTATTGGTCAGAGGTGTGGGCGCTACTGTTAGCTGACTAATATCACCGGCGCAGACCCGATTAGGTCGGCGCCGCTGAAGTAGCCGGCTGAGCAACATCTATAGAACTCTATTAAACTGTATAATATTCCATGTAGAAACCCTATAAGGTGCATAGTCCTGTAAAAACGTATTTGATGCAAGCAGTATTGTGAAACTATCTGCAAAAACGTTCATTAGGCACTTACAGTCAATTTGATTAATTAAATATAACCTAATCAATGTTAAATTCACTACAACACATTTCGTTTGTCCTGGTATACTTTTAGTCATCAATCGGCTCAGCCATTCAAATGTTTCGGTGGCTGGCTGACCTAAAATATGTTGGTGGCCCGAAGCTAAGCCGGCTGGTGCCCAGCTCTATTATGGGGCCCTATGAGGCACAAGCTACTTAGTGCTTTTAAAAAATAAACTGACCGAATAATTACTTATTTTTCAAATGAACTGGGACGGGCTCGGGCCTAAGAAATCGTCCCAATTCCAACTTTGAAGCAGATCTGGTCAAAATATGAAAATGGAAAGATTATGCTAACGGAAACCTTAATTGTCATTGTAATGTGGGCTTCATGGCCTTATCTATTTTTGATATTATCTATTCTTGACCATTATATAGTTTGCGAAACATAATGTTATATAATATTATATGGTTTTTGTTCCTTCATATTATATATCATAGTATATTTTACCTGTATTAATGATTTGCGTGTTGTTAGAACTTGTATAATGCTACACTCATCCGAATTTCTTACGCGTACCCACCCGTACCAAAGCGTTTACCCATATCCTAAACCAACCTCATACTTGCTGTATTGATATTAAAATATTTTGTGTTGATAACCTGGTTGATGCAAACAATTAGCTTTATCTGTGATTGTGATAAAAACCACTCTAGAAAACATTTCGGTGATTCTAGAAAATTTTGGAATTTTTCTCATGTTTTCAAATTATGAATTTTTCGGCAGCATTATTGCAAATTTTGCAAAATTTGGCCTCTAAAAAGTTGTTTGGATATTTGCCAGAATGTTAGATATTTTGGCAATAGTGTTTTGCATATTAGATTTAACGCTTACCGTGCCCGCCCTGTGCCCGTTTCTCTTTCAATGCCCGGTGCCCGCCCACCTGTGTGAATTCACCGGACAGGAACGAGCGGTCCCGGTCCGTCCGTCCGTCATCTTTTGAGAAAAATGTAAAATACTACGAAATTTAATCAAATCACGCAAAAGTTCTATATAATTTTGCCTTTTAGTGAGAAACCTCTTACGACTCCTAATGAAATTTATTAATTCTGTCAAAATCATGCAGAGATTCGTGTTTTGCATTTGAAGATTTAACAGTGCCTATGCGCGTCCAGCCCCCATATGCATTTAAGGCTCGCTTCTAATAATTTAAAACAACTTATGAAAATACAAATTATATGCCATAAAGTAGATTAACAAATGTGTTATATAATTATTTGTTTTTCGCAAGACCATCCATCACGCATTTAAGTTCTGTAGGTGAAAACTGTGATAACAGCAAATTTAGAAGATATGCAACTTTTTCATCAGAACCTATACTAATGAAACAAATTTCATAAGAAATTCAATAAACTATATATTTATATATATATATATATATATATAATTAAATGAAAACTTGAATGAACATATCATCCCTACTGATATAAAATATTTCACCATCAGCTATTACCTTAAGATTATACTAGACTTTATTTGAGAGGGCATATCATACGCCCGGTTATTTCAGTGTCCGATGCCCGCATGCCCAGCCACAATAATGCTCGGGCATGGCCGCAAAAATTATGAATTATTTTGCAAAAATTTATTAACATGTTAATAAATGAAAAAATATTGAATTTTTCAGCATAAATGTTACATGTATCCAGGCTTGTCCAGTGAGGTGGGGATTCGTGGAGCCCAATGGGAATCTGCATGGGTCTTGTGGGATGGGATGCGGTGGAGTGGAAATATCGACCAATTTTCATTGAGATTTGTCAGGTTAGTACTGTAACTCCGTTGTAAGGGTTTCCAAAATCAAAGATGCCGACTTAATTATTCTAAAATAGTGGCCATAAACATACACTTCAACTGAGAAAGCAATGGCTATTTTTACCGCTCGTCCATCTCAGAAAGCAAAAGATAATCATCTTATCAACAATTGTATTTCAAAATTCTGATTTCTTAAATGAGCAAACAGATTATTTATTGAAAAGAACAAAAAGCAAAGTAGCTGAAGCAGATTTGGAATAGGCTGTGGGTTGGCTGGTAGCCGTAAATGCAATTTCACGGTCGGTTTTCTTGATTTATATATATATATATATTAGATATTCATTGAATGAGTGGCGCTCAGTATTTAAAAAATTTTATCATAAATGAATTGAGATATTCAACTTATTTTATATTGGCAAATAAAGCAAAAAATGTTTGAGGACAAATTGTGACAATAATAAAGCGCGTGTTTGGAAATGAAAGATGTGTAAGAGGATAAATATAGATGCCATTCAACCTAGTGGGACTCCTAACAATGAACAATATGCATATTAAAAATGTGTGATCAAGGGTACGGTTAATATTCGATGAAAATTGCAGACTGAGTTTCCTATTCTTTTTCAAATTGCTGGTGATACCGTTGAATCTAAAACAGTTCTTAAGGAACACTACTTGAATAATCATTGGCCAGGTACTCATTAGATAAGCTGGAGATAGTTTGCTCATGCTCAATAAAACTTGTAGTCTTTTATTATAAAATATTGTGTATAATCATTAAGAAATCCTAAGGCATAGAATAAACCATTGTAAGCAATTTAAATTGTTTTCAAAATAGCAATCTAATAACACCGAAATAACTTAGTGAAGAAACTACCAGTCTACACTCATTAACCTAATTATTTCGTGTTTCTAAGTTGGCCGAAACCGGCGCTATGATATTATCTAACTGGCTGTTGATCCGGTCCGGCATGCTTTCTGCCACCAAAGTGGACTTCTGTAGAACATAAGCGACACTAGAATTGTTCATATATGACGTTGCATAAAATATCTAAAGAAAAATAGTTTTTTAAGGACCTTCATGAAATTTCATTTTTTTAGAAACTATGTTATACAACTTCAATGAATAACTAATTTATTCATGGATATTTTTTAACTTAAATTATATCAGAAGTTGAATATTTAAACAATAAGCTAATGAATTTTTTCTTTTCGAAAAAAGACATTTAAATTCTGAAATTTACTTACATCGCTGTGAAATCAAAGAAGAAAATTTTAAGATCTTACTAAGATCAAAACATCAAAAAAATTGAACAAATTTTTATTAAATCTGCAAACAAACAACGCAAGACAACATCAATAATTCTAGATTTATAGTACATGCAACATGCTTACAATTTCCTTTAGTGTAGTGGATTGGAAAATATTTATTACCGCATTTTTCATACTGATGATTCTTAGTAATCGAAACCGATCTAAATTTTTAACTGTTACATATTTCAAATATATGCATATATATTTTTTTTCCCAATATTGTGTGATAGGGGCGAAGAAAATTTATGCTGCAAAAATGGAGGGTTTAAAAACGGTATAGATTTTGTTATCATATTGGATTGGTGGAAACGTCAGTTTAAATGCATTGCATAGGGAAAGAGCAATTCCTTCCAATCATTCAAAAAGCAGTCGATGCAATCAAACAGTTTTAGTCAATTTCTCGTGTCAGCCAAAAAATGAATCATTTCAAGAGAAACTGTCCGAGTTATGTGCAAACCCAATCGTACTTTGGCTTGTGCAAAGGATATCCTTGATATTCTTAATTAGCGATTGCTGAGTGTGTGTGGTGAAATTAAATTGGCTGACTACAATAAATTCTTAGTATGTGTCCCTAATTGAATCTATAGTAACTAATAATGAAATTTAATCTCAACCACTATGTCTGACTTGCTAAAATTTTCAAATGAGATCTAGACCAGACTTGTGTATCTATAGCGATTTACTATTTACATGATTGAATTAAGTTATGTATTCACTCTCATTGATATTTGAAACTGGGGTTTTAAGATTATCCAATCAAATTGACTGATTACTAGAGTTCGAGTTACCCAAAACAATATTTTTGTTTTGTATGTAATTTGGAATGCAATGACTCTGTCCTATCGACACCCGCACTTACAATCTATTTTTTTACATTTTGCTGGTGAGTGTTTAACTGTTATATATACTTTCTTCTCTCATAATTTATTAACAAGTTATAATTATTTTGACAAATGAGACTGTAGTGTCTTTACTAAAGCCANNNNTGGTGAGTGTTTAACTGTTATATATACTTTCTTCTCTCATAATTTATTAACAAGTTATAATTTTTTTGACAAATGAGACTGTAGTGTCTTTACTAAAGCCATTAACATTACAATTCAGTACGAATGTTGTTTATTGCAGTTTTACTAATACAGATTAATTTGACTTTTACTTGCTATTGTAGCTCTCTGTATACTCTCTTTCTAACAATGTATTTATATATTTGGAGCACCTCAAGTTTTTTCAATAAAACAAGAAATGTAAATGTTTATTACTTGCAAACATCAGTTCAATTTGATAGTGGAAAATTCTTTGACTTTAATCCTTAAATAATTTATGAGAATTAGAAATACTCCTTCTTTTATGAAATACGTGAAATGAAAGCTCCTCTGATTTTATTATATTACTTATCAGAAGTCCTATTCAGAAGGGTATGGTTTCATTAGTTAGAAAGCTTAATAATTATGTTGTTTTACTTGGGTAGAAATGCTACAAACACTGGAAAATTAGTCAATTTCTTTTAAACTTTGTTTCTCTTAGGGCGGATTTAATTATTTGAACAAAAACATTAAATATTTCAATCCCAAATTTCCATGTTTCTTTGTGAAGATTTCAATGCCCTATTGAAATGTGGAGTATGATGAGCTTTTGGGAAAAGAGCTAAATGTTAAACTGCCTTAGAAGTTCCAAAATTCGCATTTACTACAACGTTTTCAAGAGTATCTGACTAATACATTTTTTTGTTTCCCTATTACTCATAAAAGACATAACTTACTCTTAAAGGTTACACATACTAATTCAAATGTGAAATAAACACTTAGCTAAATAATTTTATTTTTATACAAATCAAATATGCATAAACCACTGATCAGCAGTTTTTACTAGACAAAATAGACTAAGCACACTATTTAAGTTTCTAATTTACTAATCCAAACTTGTGTCAGTTATGCATGTCAGCCTCTATTGTGATATATTTTTATCTTTTAACTAGATGTTGGAAACTGCCTTAATTATATATTAACTATTTTTAACTATGCAGTGGCAGTTAGTATCTGGTCGCAAACTCATTATATTCACACATTAAACATGAGAATGAGAACTAGGTCGATTAGTGGCTGGTATTTNGACAAATGAGACTGTAGTGTCTTTACTAAAGCCACTAACATTACAATTCAGTACGAATGTTGTTTATTGCAGTTTTACTAATACAGATTAATTTGACTTTTACTTGCTATTGTAGCTCTCTGTATACTCTCTTTCTAACAATGTATTTATATATTTGGAGCACCTCAAGTTTTTTCAATAAAACAAGAAATGTAAATGTTTATTACTTGCAAACATCAGTTCAATTTGATAGTGGAAAATTCTTTGACTTTAATCCTTAAATAATTTATGAGAATTAGAAATACTCCTTCTTTTATGAAATACGTGAAATGAAAGCTCCTCTGATTTTATTATATTACTTATCAGAAGTCCTATTCAGAAGGGTATGGTTTCATTAGTTAGAAAGCTTAATAATTATGTTGTTTTACTTGGGTAGAAATGCTACAAACACTGGAAAATTAGTCAATTTCTTTTAAACTTTGTTTCTCTTAGGGCGGATTTAATTATTTGAACAAAAACATTAAATATTTCAATCCCAAATTTCCATGTTTCTTTGTGAAGATTTCAATGCCCTATTGAAATGTGGAGTATGATGAGCTTTTGGGAAAAGAGCTAAATGTTAAACTGCCTTAGAAGTTCCAAAATTCGCTTTTACTAGAACGTTTTCAAGAGTATCTGACTAATACATTTTTTTGTTTCCCTATTACTCATAAAAGACATAACTTACTCTTAAAAGTTACACATACTAATTCAAATGTGAAATAAACACTTAGCTAAATAATTTTATTTTTATACAAATCAAATATGCATAAACCACTGATCAGCAGTTTTTACTAGACAAAATAGACTAAGCACACTATTTAAGTTTCTAATTTACTAATCCAAACTTGTGTCAGTTATACATGTCAGCCTCTATTGTGATATATTTTTATCTTTTAACTAGATGTTGGAAACTGCCTTAATTATATATTAACTATTTTTAACTATGCAGTGGCAGTTAGTATCTGGTCGCAAACTCATTATATTCACACATTAAACATGAGAATGAGAACTAGGTCGATTAGTGGCTGGTATTTATTACACTGTAAGTAAGGCACACATAACAAAACTCTTTCAGTGAGACTGATCTGAGTAGCAGCGGATGGAACAATAGATGCGGATGGAATGGAATCGAGCTGTTGGGAAATCTGCAAACTGTCTTTAAGACTCTACCTCAGGCGAGTGGGCCCAGCTTGTTCTCTCTTGATACTTTCAGAGACGCTACCTAAATACTAGCAATGAATAATTGTATTAACCCTGGAGCACTAATTAAGTTATGTCTCTGTTATTACAATACTACGATAGAAAAGAGAGAGTGACAGTACTCATTACCCTACCTAAACTGTACAATGTTATTGAACACATCCGCAGCCTGGGTGATGATTTAACAATATTACTTCATTATTTATTTACTGAATATTTTTCCCTAATATCCTCTTGTTTTTAACTAATTCACTGCTCCATTTTCTTTCTTGGGTTTTTTGTTTAGTGACTATAATCTCCATGGAAACTAGAACAAGGCGTTTTTTGGCAAATTAAATTCTCATAGTATTTGCTTAATGTAGTGGGAGTTTTTATTTGATATGATATTTTAGAAGTAACTAAACAAAGTTAGTATGCTACTTGTTTTCGAAGATATAACAAGATTAACTTAGATAAATAAATTCAACCAATTACTGTAAAATTTAATAATGTTTTTGTTTTAATTGGGAATTTTTGCCTCTTTCCTTATAAATTATCGCACATTGTAAAAAAATTAAACAAATGCTACTAGATCAAAGCAATTTATGTATCTCCACACACATTTTTAATTAGCATATTTTATGCTGTTTCTTAAATTCAGTTGTTTTTAGGCAAAGATAATAAACCAACCAGACAAATTTTTTTTGTTTTACCATTATTTTGTTTGAATTTATACACCTATGATTCATGGAGAGTTCATTTTTTTCACAACAATTGATTGTGATGATAGCAGTTTTGAATATTTATTTATTAAATATATAATTCCATGCCTAAAATTTACAATGAACTTTTCTTTTTTGCAATGAATGGTTGTCATTCAAAAAGGTTTTTGATGTGTTAGCAAACTATTAGCATCTTACTGGATATAATGATCAAATGTACACCCACATTTAATTGTAATTATTTGTAAATTTGTATCATTTTACGTGATGGTTCAAATGTATCCTATCTACCATTGTAAGTGATTTACCTGTCCAAGGTTTTATGTGTTGAATAATAGCATATATATTTCAATTTTTCATGATGAATGATTGATACAATAGAAAGCCCTGCTATGTGCTATATATTAAATTATTATTATGAAATGTAATTGTACATGGAAATTAATCCACATCTCTCTTTTGCATAATGGTTTGATTATATCTCCAATTTCCATTGTAATTCAATTAACCATGCTAGGCTAATATTCACACTAAGTGTTACATTACATTTGTACATATGATGGAATTATAAAAATGATCAAATGTTATAACAAATGTGGTTTAAAGGCGTTATACCCTCTCAGACACTTTAG
>CABFPE010000636.1:94389-105857 GCA_900660155.1 Hofstenia miamia | reverse complement strand
GTAAAGAATCTCTTCTGCTCAAATGTAACTTTTTTATCTGACAGATAATTTGAAGGTGTCCAAATATTCATGAATAAATTATTTTGAAAATTCGCTTCTTACCAGGTATATTATAATTTTTCACAAATTTAATATTTCAAAAAAGCTTTTTGCAATTCCGTTCTTTATATAAAAATGATCTAGTAATCAAAATGATGAAGTGAGTTCTATTTGCAAGCATCTGCTTGAATCTTAAATTATCACATTTTTAGTTGCTCAAATTAGTATTAATGGTTGTTATTATGATGTTAATGGTTGCTGCAACAACCAAAAGTATGAAACAACAATAAACAACGTAAAAACAACCAAAATTGTTATCTGGGTTGGAGTTTCTTGGAAATTTCTTGCCACATTTCAAGTTTACTCAATGAAAAATTTAAGAAACTTTCGAGAACTTTTAAGGATTTTTTATGATTCTTGGAATTTCTTTGAAATTCATTTCTTTCAAGATTCTTATAATATCTTTAAAATTTCTTGCAAATTCCTTGCAAGTTTTTTCCAAGAATATCTTAGAAACGTCCAAGATCTTTGCAAGATTTTCCACTTTTGATTATCTTGGGTATTCATATTTTTCTCTGTATAAATTTATTTTAATTTTATTTGTCTACAGTAATTTGCAGTACAATACATTTCTATAATTATTAATATATTTATTCTATCTGTAAAATTCCCGCAATTTTGTAAATGCCAAGTGCATTGAAGTGTTTGGGCAAATGTAGCATGGTCCAGGAATGTTATTTTGAAATATGTTAATTCAAAGATTGATATGCATGATGTAAATCTTCCGCAATTCACAGTGTGTCATTTGTTAATTTGCTATTTGGAACGTGCCTCTACCATGAATTCTCGTGCGTTTTGTCCATATTATAAAAATTCATGGATATCAACATGTTTGTAATGTTTTCGAACGGCCAGCCACTAAAATATTCAACATCTGGAAATATGTAAAGAAAATTGACATTAAAATACAAAATATGTTAACCACGCATTTATATCAGAACATTAAAAACACATTTTTTAACAAGTTTAAAATTGGGATCTCAAGATTTTTTGGGTATTTATTTAATAATCAAATTTGTGGGAATATATACTAAATTGTTTATTCATGGATAATACTATACATTAATTAAAATTGAACCAATCGTTTTTGTAAATACAACAGGTTGTAATTTTAGGCCTGCCAAATATTGAATAGTGTACTGTTCTATTCTTATTTGGGCAAAATGGATCTTTGAATGTAAAGATATAAACTGAAAGACTATTGTCAAAATACATGCTATACATATACATTTAAAATAGAGACATTATAATATAAACTGTTCTTATTCATTATATGTGTTCATCAGTATAAGAGATTTTGACACCAACTTTTGCATCTCTCTAGAGTAGAATGCACTCACGGCATGCAGTTGCAAATGTTTCCCGCAGATATTTTTGAAATCGAATTCATTGATTTTAAACATTTGTTAGTTGCTAAAAATTTATAATTTTCTAGAACACTGAAAAGTGTTTAGCAGAGCTGAAACCGGACTGGGCCAGGGCGGGATTGGGCCTATAAGCTAAGAATGAACCGGATCTGGGTTTAAAATTTCAGTACGAAACTCTTAGAATTGTCTATCAAAATATTATATCATCTATTACTTTCAATTACTAATTATACATCAAAGAGTAAGTCCACGTTGACAATAATTACAATTAACTCAGAGATGGCCTTAGTAATGGCCACCGCCAATCAATTAATTTATGCACTATAGGTGGAAGCAATCCTTGCTGTATCCCTATCTCTTTGTCGCCATCATGATTTAACTCCATTGAATATTGCATTGTTGAAAAGTGAAGTTGATGGAAAATTGTTTTCAATTTAGTATTTTCAATTATAAATTTAATTGTTTTTTAGAAAAAAATCTTACAATACCTGAATTTTACCTGTGGCAACAGGCTGGGCTTAGTTAGAATTCAAATTTGAATGGGAATATCTTCATAAATATTTGAAATACGAATATATTTGAAGAATATGTCATTAATCATCAACATTTAAAATTAGGTTGTATGACCTTTATTACGCATCACGTTTTTTACTAATCAGGGATGATTTACACAACGGAAGCCTGGATTCTCAAATAAACGCGACAGAACTTAATTTATTGTTAAAAATAAAAAAGAATGATTTTTAAATCTTGTAGGTAAAACAAATTTCAAATCAAATGCAAGTGAGGTTAAGAAATGGTATTGCGGGAAATTGTACTGCGTGTTGGAACTGTAGAGCTAATAAGCCTTAATTTTTTGTAATATGACATTTTTTCACATAACGGCACTAATTTACTTGAAAGGGCCCATTTGAATTTTTGTCATAAAAAATTGATGGAAAAGGCACAGGAATCTGTCAGAAAATTCATTGAAGAAATGTCTTGCAAAATGTGAAATTAAGCTTTTTAAGAATAATTTAGGCTGTTTCATTCTTGTACCCAATGGTGGCGACTACATTTAATTATGTCTTAATTGTGTTTGGAATATATTTTTATTGTTGTAATAAATATTTTCTTGTTCTTAGAACTTTATATTTTTTTTCAAATAAATATAATATTAATACAAGGTATATTAACAATGTATTCCTTTGGTTTTAAGAACACTGTGATACAACAAAAAGAACAAAATTCCTAGTTTTTATACCATAGACTATATTCAAACCAGTTTTTTGGAAAACGAGATTTGTTTAATTGCCATCAAAAAGCATTAAACATAGAAAAGTTATTAGTAACTTTAAGAAAACACAATATGAATTCAACAATTATAATGCTATTTGCATTTGAACATTAGGGTACATACACTATGACTTACAACTAATAAGGCACTCTTCGATTTTAACTTTATAATTAAAAGATATTTGTGATCCAGCGCATACACAGAATGATAAATTGGTTTGTAACTGCTATCAATTGACAGTGATATAGCATTAAATTTAATGGAATATTTTAGTAAAAAAGCAAGAAAAAGTATTAAAATAAATATGTGCTAAAAATGACAAATATGTTTTAATTCAATTAGTTTCCGAAATACAACGAAAATTTCTTAATAAATATAATCTTCGAGAAATACAATATGGCTATTTTCTATTTCTATATCTTTTCTTTTTATGTATAACAATCTTGACAAAATATACAGAACTTTATTAAGCATATACTAAGCGTGATAAATAGAAATTATATAGATACACACTTAGGATACAATTATATAAATGTGTCTACATTTTGCTAAAATTTTATATCATATTAAGTTAAGTTATTTTTGATACATTATTTTAATTTCTACATTATTTTCTATTTCTATATCTTTTCTTTTTATGTATAACAATCTTGACAAAATATACAGAACTTTATTAAGCATATACTAAGCGTGATAAATAGAAATTATATAGATACACACTTAGGATACAATTATATAAATGTGTCTACATTTTGCTAAAATTTTATATCATATTAAGTTAAGTTATTTTTGATACATTATTTTAATTTCTACATTATTTTCTATTTCTATATCTTTTCTTTTTATGTATAACAATCTTGACAAAATATACAGAACTTTATTAAGCATATACTAAGCGTGATAAATAGAAATTATATAGATACACACTTAGGATACAATTATATAAATGTGTCTACATTTTGCTAAAATTTTATATCATATTAAGTTAAGTTATTTTTGATACATTATTTTAATTTCTACATTATTTTCTATTTCTATATCTTTTCTTTTTATGTATAACAATCTTGACAAAATATACAGAACTTTATTAAGCATATACTAAGCGTGATAAATAGAAATTATATAGATACACACTTAGGATACAATTATATAAATGTGTCTACATTTTGCTAAAATTTTATATCATATTAAGTTAAGTTATTTTTGATACATTATTTTAATTTCTACATTATTTTCTATTTCTATATCTTTTCTTTTTATGTATAACAATCTTGACAAAATATACAGAACTTTATTAAGCATATACTAAGCGTGATAAATAGAAATTATATAGATACACACTTAGGATACAATTATATAAATGTGTCTACATTTTGCTAAAATTTTATATCATATTAAGTTAAGTTATTTTTGATACATTATTTTAATTTCTACATTATTTTCTATTTCTATATCTTTTCTTTTTATGTATAACAATCTTGACAAAATATACAGAACTTTATTAAGCATATACTAAGCGTGATAAATAGAAATTATATAGATACACACTTAGGATACAATTATATAAATGTGTCTACATTTTGCTAAAATTTTATATCATATTAAGTTAAGTTATTTTTGATACATTATTTTAATTTCTACATTATTTTCTATTTCTATATCTTTTCTTTTTATGTATAACAATCTTGACAAAATATACAGAACTTTATTAAGCATATACTAAGCGTGATAAATAGAAATTATATAGATACACACTTAGGATACAATTATATAAATGTGTCTACATTTTGCTAAAATTTTATATCATATTAATTTAAGTTATTTTTGATACATTATTTTAATTTCTACATTATTTTCTATTTCATTATAATATTAAAAATAATAACAGTAATTATATTATTATAATGCAGTGGGAAGAAACGAACATAAAATTATTTCTCTAATTATTAAAACATTGGATGTAATAAAACGTAGCTTTGAAATTCAGACAATTTATTGCATACATACAATATACTCAAGGAACTGATAGCAATAAAATCTTTAAAGTTCCAACAATTCTCTTGTTTATAATTTTTAAAGTTCTTGAAACAACCATTCCCTTTAAAGTAACTAAAATATACGTTAAAGTATTAGATGGGTTTTCAAAACACTGATCTGTTTTATAGTGAATTAGTGATAATTTCAAGTTCAATATTGCTCACCAAACATTTAATTTATTAAAGTTGCTTAACAATATGTGATTTCTAAAAATCTATAATTCTCTTTAAAATGCTTAATATGTTTGGTAATATTTTTGATTGCAATGTATAACTTTTCTGAAACTGCTTTTTGGATTTAGAAAGGATATCCTAAACTGTTGGGATTAAATTATATACAATTATCTATATAATTTCCCAACAAATAGTATATGTAAGCAAAGATATATGCAGTTTTACAACAACTAAAATAGCGAAACCCAAATTATTATAAGAGGTACGTTGTTATCATTACTTTTTCAGTTATGTTAGTCAAAGACGGAGCTCCTCTGATCTCTTAGCTTACCCTTACTTAATATTCGCTAAAAGCTCTTCAGCTTAAGAGTTCATTCGTGAAATTGAATTCTTATTGCTTCCTAGTGTTCGTTACTTACAACAATTATCGTCTGCTTAAAAAATTCTAGTACTCCTGATTGTATTGAAACTCGAACTAATTTGCTATCAGAAATGGATTGAATAGTGACAATTATTGGAGATGAGATCTGCTGTTCTAAATCAATAGAATTTACAAATTACTTAATTTATGGAATAACAATAAGTAATACTGTTTTATGATAAGTTCAGTTTTTTCTTGTTATAAAAATGTGATACAGCTCATTCCTGCAAATAAACTGATAATAATAATAATATTTATTGATTTAACATTAGAATAAGTACTAACAAAATACAATAAAAGTACAAATTAATAAGAAAGAATTCACTTACAACAATTTAAACATAAGCAAATAATTGATTTTGATCAAAGTGAGTTGTTGTTATAATATTATACAAAATTTTTCCCAAAATATTCATTTAATTCATGCTTCACTCTTTTGGGAGAATTAAATAGATTGATATCGGAATGTAGATGAATATATGAAATGCGTTGAAAGTAGAAAGTTAAATTCCTTTGTCTTCCAAAATGTGAACATCTAAATAGCAAAATCTTTGATGATCTTAAATCAGATCTTGAAGGAATATAGAAGGACAGTTTGTTTAGAAGATCGAAATCGCTATATTTTATTTAGAATCTTGTTTAAAAAATTATATTTATTAATAGTAGTTCATAAAAAATAATTAAAATTTTAAATTTTTCAGCCTTTCAATATATTGCTGCTTTGAAAATATCCAGCAAGTACATCTACATTGAAATCGTTCAAGCTTATCAAGCATAGACAGTTTTGAATACAATACTACAGAAGCATACTAAACACTGGTCTGCATAAAAATTGTGGACTCAATGAAATGCAATTTTTTAGATCATTTTGGGTACGCAAAGTTTGAATCTGACCTCAGATTTTGTCTATCGGATAAGGATTTGGAAAAATTTAGAAATTAAGATTGTGCACGTGATATAATTTATCATTTCACTTAAATTCTCATTGCATTGCAACATGCCAGTAGGGGCAGAGAAAGGGTGAGAAGTGCTTTGTGTGCGATTACACCCCCAATGCTCATCTGGCACCTATTACAGGAGAGCATTACAAAAAGTTTACTACATTGCCAGGGTATTCTTGTACCAGTCTCACCAGAAAACCTAAGTGAATACTCTGATGATGATGACAATGAAGTAGTGCTCAATTGTGAAACGATGAAAATTGGGTACCATCAACATCAGACTCACAACCAAAGCTACTGAATCAATCCACATTGAACCATTTGACTCTTCACCTAGGGCTGTCTAAAGAAGCAGCTGGATCGATGGTGTACTGTCAAAACATCCGTCCCCTGATAGAACATATGGGTATTATTTACAGAATTTAGACTATACATTGATGCATCAAAAAAAGCTTGAAAGCAGTTCTTTGTAAAATAGTAGCAAACTTGCATCTTTTCCCATTCGAAATTTGGTACAAGTGTTGGAGACATATGACAACAGGAAATTTCTCCTTCATTCCATCAAATACGAAGTCCATGACTGGCTGATATGTGGTGATCTTATAAAGTTATCACTATCAACCTTGGTAAGCAAGGAGGATACACAAAATATCCATGTTTTTTGTGCAAGTGGGATAGCCGGGTCAATGATGAGCACTATAAATGCAGGGTTTGGCCTACGTGAGAGGAATTAGCACCTGGTAGCAATATAAAAGACATGTCCCTCGTAACTCCCATCAAAGTTCATCTGACCCCTCTTCACATCAAACTGGACATTAATAACAGCTTTGTAAAAACCTTGCCTACAGACAGTAGTGCATATAGATATCTTGTTGAACATTTTCCACAACTAAGCGATGAAAAAATCAAGGCAGGTGTATTCGTTGGTCCCCAAATTCGTGATCTTATGAATGATTCTGCGTTTGACAAAGTTTTAGTGCATCACAAGAAAAGCGTGTGGTCAGCATTCAAACTTCTAATCACTAAATTTTAGGAAGTCTTTGTCATCAGATTATGAGCAGATTGTGAGTGATCTTCTCGACTGTATGATGAAGCTCGAATATCAAATGAGTATCAACATGCATTTCTTGCATTCGCATTTTGACTACTTTCCTGAAAATTGTGGTGATCTCAGCGAGGAAGAAGGCGACATTTTTCTTCAGGATATAAGCGACATGGAGTATCAAAATCAAGGCCATTGCAATATCAGCATGGTGGCGGACTTCTGCTGGAGTATAAACCGAGACGAACCAAATGAAAACACATAATTTTATAAAATAGTTATTTCTCAAATGTAGTATAAATGTAGCATGAATAAGATTTTTTGCAAAATCGAGAGATTTTCTTTTGGAAATTGCAAAAATTCTTGACCCGATAAAGTATTTTTGACTTTATATTCGGAATCAGCATGCTTGAATTATATAAAGGTTTTAAATCCAAAAGAGTGTAATTGATAACAATATCATAGAATTATATAATTACAATTCCAGTGAGTATTGAATGGCATCAATAGTTTTAACTTCATTAAGGTATTTTTACACAATTTTATTTTAAAATTAGGATGATTTTTCCAAGATAATTCATCAGAAAAGATAAAGCCTAGATCTTTTGCTTTCAATTAAAAACAAATTTGATGATCTAAAAACTGTAAACTTGTGTCTATATTAAAATATGAAAATTAAATTAGTTGAAATTTCTTAATGTTAAAAGAAAGTTTGTTTTCAATAGACCAGTCTTGAACAAGTGTAATATCATCCAAAAGTGAATCAGTAAAAAATGTCAGAAGCTTCAAATCATCTGCAAATAAAAAAGGCATAACTTGTCAACAAATATCAGGTAAATCATTAATAAAAATTAGAGGGGACCTAAAACAAACCCTTGAGTAACTCCATTTGCGATAGATATTTCCAATTGCAATTATTTACTATAGCTCTTTGAAACCTATTACTGAAATAGGATTGCAAGTTCCAAAATTATAAATTTTTTTAATTCCTGTGGGATATTATCAAATGCTTTACGAAAATCACCATTGTCAAACTGTTCATATATTAATTAAAAAAATAAAAGTATTGACGAAACAAATTCATATCTATAATTGAAAAGTACGCGTTTAAACCAAATTGACAGCTTGGACAAAATACAAATAGGTTTATAATTTTCAACTTTGTTTAATGCTCCTTTATTATTATTTATTTTTCAAATACTTTGCACATAAAATCAATTCAAATGAAATGTTAAACACTTATTAGAATTTCAAAAACAGTATTTTCTTCTTTAATTAATTTTGGTTGTTGGAATTGATTGAGGTCTTTTGTAATTTAAATGTGATTTTTCTTGGTTGGCCAATTCCAAATATTTCATTCCCTTTCTTTTTCATTTGTTAAAAGTGATCTTTAATCGCAAATGCTATCATAAATATTTCCCATTTTTATGTACAGAAATTATGTTTGATAATTTTCAAATAGAAGAACGGAGTAATTGTAGAACATGAGGTGCAAGAGTATTTCCAAGCATTTTAAAAAAATTTACTTGCCAATCCATCACTACCACAGCCAGTATCACCACAGTGTGAAAGCACTTTAAGAACATCTTCTATTGTAAATTTAATATTATTTAATTGATTATTTTTAAATTCGCATTTAAAATTTGCACTAGACTTGCAGACAGATACAAAACAATTATTAAATAAGTTTGCTATATCATCATTATTATATTCCACATCATTTTTCCATTACATTGGATTTGGTGATTTTGAATGCTGTAAGGAATTTATAAATTTATAACAAGCATTTATTTTTGATTTATCAGCAAATTGTTCAATGTAAGTAATTCTATCTAATTCGATGGAAGTTAATAGGTAACTAAATTTCTCATTGTATAGTATTTGATATGTAAATTAGTCTTGCTAATATAGGACGATAAAACATTATATAGGTGCACTGTCCGCGAAAAAGTATTTCTTTACAGATTGTTTGAGACGTGTATGGTTAGCGATTATTGTAATTATACTGTTGTGCCAATCTTCAACATTACAATCAATGTTGATAGTTCAAAGGAAATAATAGATGAACTAAGTTCTAGCTCAATATTTTCTGAATATTAAAAGAATAATTATGACTTAGAGGTCTTTTTAATAAATAAGTTATTCCAAATGTTTCATTGAAGTCAAAATGCAATTGTAGATCGCAACTTAATTATTGAATGATCAGAGGGCATATGCCACGAGGCAAAAATATAAGAAATTTAAGTTAGAGAAGCATCACAAAAGATCAAATCCAAAATATTTCCATTTTTATGCGTTGGAAGTTTGACTATTTCATTAAAATTAGAAAAAAATTCAAAGAGATCATTATCATATTCATTAATTAAATACCAATATTCCGAATCCACATCAGGCATATTAAGATCACCAAGGATTCTTGAGATAAGACTTTGAGGCATGACATTATTAATGCAAAAATTTGCTTGTTGAAGGAGGGTTATAAAGAACAATTACTAAAAAATTCAAAGAATTCAAACATAAAAATAGCACGACACATAAAGGCAACTTCATCACAAAAACGAATTTCAGTAGAAATAAGTGAATGCTTACAAAGAATTCGATAACAACCATGATGTATAGAACTAGTTTTATCTCTTCGTGCAGCAAATCTATAATCAGAATTAGTAATACTTTTATCCATATATAGTGAATGATAATTTTAGAGTAAATCATTTTTCATCAAGCAGTAAGAAAATATGATTTTATTAATTTTTTCAGCATTGCTTAAACATGTAATCTAGATAGATCATGAAGTATGGAAAGTAAGTCATGCATCAATTATCACTATTGTGAAAACTCCCTTCTACTGCGTTAAGCGAAAAAATTCGGCAGTAATATTTTTTATCTAAAACTAAAGTAAAAACTTCACAAATTTTCAGCTGAATTAGGAAGCATTCGATTTTTTGTTATATATATATTATTGTGAATGTCTTGACAGATTGACAGACGCCTTGAAGGAAAAAAAGAAACGAACAACATCATCAGGGTTTAATAGTTTTTTTATTTTAATGAAAATTCACGACCACATGCAGCAGCCCTGACCTAAGGGAAATTAAGTCAAATAAAATTTACAATTCTTCCTCACCCAGCTATTTATCCCAATCCTTCACCAAGCCACTACTATTTATTTAGTTCCTCTAATGTCTCCTTAAATGAAACTACAATCTAGTGGTAGCAATTAACGATACAATCCGCCTTTGGTTTGAAAGCAAACTTCCTGTTTTTTGAAAAGGCATTAACTCTTTGAATGATAGATGGAGAAAGTAGTAAAGAAAAGCAGGGGAATATATATGCAGCTTTCTCAAAATAATCAGTTTTCAATAACTTTTTACACTTTTCTATTGATTTTGATAAGAAAAAAGGTGTTTTTTAGAAATTCTGGATTTGGCAGCAAGGCAGTAAAAAAACTACGGCCATACCCGTATAAATAATTATTCAATTATACCCCCATTTTTAACTATGTGCCAATATGTTTTCGAGCAATTTTTTGCGTTTTTTAGAAAACCTCTAGAGGTCTTAATAAAAATATCAAGAATGAATAAAGTTAATCACAATTTGGTTAAAGAGAGAATTAAATCTTTAAATATTGTGAATCAATGTCTGTTTCACATCAGGTCGACAGGTACAGGTCTCATTAAAAATTTTAGTATTACATTAAAGAAAAAAGAAAATATTTTTCCAAAATTATTTTCCTTAAAATGTTAAAGTAGTTCGATTGGATGTTGTATTTACAGATATGTCTTGTTCATACATAATCAACGCATAGAATTTAAATGGATCTGCAGGAGCACCTTGTAAAGTATATCGAAATCTAATTTCATTGATAGCATTTCGAGATGTATCTTTTTGTTTAGATAAATCAAATACAATTATTCCATATTTCTCCTTAAAATCAGAAGGCTTGATAAATGTACCTGTTGAAAAGTCATTGACACCGTCATTATATCTAACAAATTCTGTATATAATCTTGGAAATTCACTAGTTGGATGAATCTCTACCTGTGGATAAAAATTATCGTTTCCTAATTCTAACTGACATGAAGAAATTTCAGTAGAATTAAAGGTATCAAAAT
>CABFPE010000636.1:70448-88670 GCA_900660155.1 Hofstenia miamia | reverse complement strand
TTCTGTTCTTTTTGTTCAATTAAATGTGGGCTGTAGAAAAATGAGACTGAACACCTATTTTTTAACGCTTTGTGGAAACGGAAACGTATTGAGACGTTTTAGAGGAAAACTATAAAAATAAAAGACAACGAGAATTTTGGGAACTTTAAAATGGTCAAACAAAAAAGTTAATTAATTAAACTGGTCCTGCGTAATTCTTTGAAAACACTTCCCAAACAAATTGTTTTGCTTTGCAAAGTTTCTACTTGATTTCTTCGGAATGGAAACGTTGAAACAGCTTGAAAACGCCTTTGCGACATCGCAAATTTCTCGATCAACTTATTTTCGAAAGCTGAAAAAAATTCGACAAGGAGAATCTCTCAAAAGAAAAAAGATTAAATTTCGTGAACGATTGGAAAGACTACACCTTTGAAGATGTTTGGATAACTGATGAGTGCGTATTTCAACTGCACAGAAACAAAGTACAAGTGTGGTCGTCAAAGAAATTTCCAAGTCCAACAAAAGCGGTTCCAAAGTTCGACCAAAAAATTACGGTTTAATTAGCGCTTTCCTATCGTGGGTTTTATTGGAAATTTTAGACGGAAAAGCCACAATCGAAAGTCAAAGATATTGCCAAATTATAGTTGAATTTATGCCTTATGCTGATGCTTTATATGATGATGGATGGATACTCCAACAGGACGGAGCAACCCCGCACACGCCAGCAACGATAAAAAATTGGTTTTCTGAAAATAATATCCAGTTTTTGCAATGGCCACCAAGTTCTGCTGATCTTTCTCCAATCGAAAACAAATTAGACTTTGATGCTTTTTACTTATAGTCCTTTAATTTATCTTTAAAATCGTACCTTTCTTGAGTTGTTACGTTCAGTAGTTCAAAAGTAATATGCCTTTTTTCTAGTCTCATTTTTTTGCAGCCAACTAATTGATTATTTAAAAAAAAACAAAAAATATGACTATCAAGAGCATTAATACAAATTTCAATGAAACATTGCAGTTTAATTCTACGATTGTTTTGTCAGAGATGGACATAACCTGGTTCAGGCTTAGAAAGATGAATTTAAAAAAATGAGCAAAGAACTGAGAGACATTTAAAAAGCAGATATCTCTACAGTATAATTGGAAAGGAATGAATAAGTGCTTTGAATGTCATACATGGTAGAACGGATTGCTGCTTACTAGATTTTTCTATATTTTATCAAGAACTTGTACAGAAGTTTTACAAGAAGGCTTTTACCAGTAAAACTTTAAGTTATTTGTTTCTTTATTAGTCAGTTTGTTATTATTTCAGTAATTTGTTTTCGGAAAAGCTATGAGTACGAATCAAATATAATTTGAACAAAAACTGTCTTTGGTATGCATTTTAAAAACAGAATATAATTTTCAGAATTAACAAAACTTTTAGTAAGGTTTACTGTTGTCCCAGAAATAAATCTCACTCATTTAAATGTATTTCAAGCAAAGAATGACATCGGGTACCTGATTCAACTAACTCGATTTCGGTTTTTGGATCAGGTCGGGATCGAGTACAAAGATGAGATTCATTATTAAAAACAATACTTATGTTAATCCCTACTGGACTTGAGAAAGTTCCCAGACATTAAGTTATATCAATGAATTGCTGTTTCCCCTATCAGAAAATCATTTATGAACAGATCAATTTATTGAATATATCCATTACGGCAAATCGAAGTCAACATTTGATGTCAGGTTCGGGGAGTAAATATTCCTCTTGTTGTCACTCATTAATAGCAAGATTAATAGAGAGTTTACAACAAAAAGAAATACTGTTTAGAGTGAAAATCTTTTTTTTGAAAAACGATGTAATGAATTCATTTTGAAAGGTTTGTACAAAACATTCTTGAATATAATTTACTATAGAGCCTTTTAAAGCAGATACATTATCACTGATATTGAAATGTCAACATTTAAAAGTTTATTTTTTATACTATGGTACTAGCTTAGCAAATTGCATATACAAGAAAAATGAAGCCTTTCTTCGATTATAACAGCAGTTACAAATTCATAAATCGAAATTTTTATAGATCAATTAGCAATTCTTCATAGTATGTTAGCTTCCTTGCCTTTTCATTTTCTTGTTTGAATGATGCTTCTGAACTTGATGGTTTTTCTCTTTTGAATGTTTCAAATCTTAATTCTTCACTTTCAATGTTTGTTGGATTAACTTTAATCATTTCAGTTTTCCGCTCTTTAATCAGTTTTACAACACCCTGAATTGTTTTCAGGACCCGATCCATTAGTAAAATTAAACCGATTATTTGCAAAATAAAGCTAAATGTATCCAGAGATTTAGTTTCATTGACAATGAAAAAGTATCCATCTTTCCATCTGACAAATAATGTCACCAATGTGGTGCTACCACCATCGGAAAATATCGTCTCATGCATAATTCTTGCTTTTTGAAAAACGCCCTCTTCTTGCACCAATTCTTTTGATATTGAAATCATTGGGTTTAATTCTCTTGATAAAAATATCCAAGAGTGTTCGTTGATCAACTTGGAGAACAGCTTTAGCTTTGCTGTTTTTGAAGAGGATTCTTCTACTGATTTCTTCATAGTGTTAAATGAATCAGTAATTAAGCTCCAAGCACCAGCATCATGCTCATCAACTTTTACTGTAAGAGCAACTTGTTCATTCTTAAGCCAATTTCCACTCCCCTTGACGAGAATCACACGAAATGGCGAAATATTATTTGGTACATTCTCATTTCGTGCTTGTTTTATGAGATTGCAAATATCATTATTAATTTCAGGTGGCATTTTTATATTTTCTTGGAAATCTTTTAAATAGGGTTTGTTAGTTCTTATTAGCTCATCATTAGCAGTAGATATTATACTTTCAGTTGTACTAGTTTCACCGTGACTTTTTAATATAGATTGCTTAGTTGGTGTGAGTGCTTCACCTGTGGATTGAGCTGTGCTACTTATTGCTTTAGTAGTTTGTTGATTTTCAAAGGTTGATTGTTCAGTTGGATTGACTGTGGAAACTGTGGAATGCCTTGTAGGCCTTACACTGTGAGTACTTTCCTCAATTTCAACTGCAATTGTTGTTCTTGTTGAAAATAATTCATTAGCCTCAGAAAATGTGTCAGTTTGTTCCTTAGCCTTAGTAGTTTGTGAAGCAGCAGTAAATTCTTTATTTGAAGTTGTCCATTCAACTAAATGTGATGTTGATTTGTTAACTTCAGAAATGGCTATTGTTGTAATTCCTTTTGTGGTTGATCTTGATGTTGCAATTTGTGAGGTAAAACCTATTTTCTTTTCATAGCATTGCATTGCTGTAATTGCATCAGTTGTGATTTCTCCATTTAATATGTGTGAGTTTATATAAGGAGCACACCAATGAGAATTTATGTCATATTCGTTTTCAATACAGCCTCTATATTCACTACATTCCAATGAATCATAGTCGTTTTTGCAGTCTTTGTATTGGCATGTTCTCTCAATGTCTATGAGACAAATTGTAATTGTATTTGGTGTATGTGACAAATTTACATAGCATGCATTAAACTCTGGAGTTCTTTTTGTTCGAATCGCCCCCTTGTCACACATAGATTTATCTTTTATTGAAGTTGCTGTGACTTTTTGCGCCCAATTCGGTAAACTTTTCAAATGGTGATACATTTTTTGATCGGTGAAATCCTCCATTGTAACATTGATTTCCATTGTTTGGAATTGGCATCCAAGTTTGAATTCCTGTGTATTTGGGATTCTTTTCTCACATGCATAGTAGTTAACTCCATTGCCAAGCACTAATATGGCTAAAAGACTCTCAGTTAGAACTATGTCAGATAATTTATAAAAAATCGTTATTGCATGTAATATTGGGATCATTTGAAATTATTATTAGTTGTGTAAATGGTGATTGTTTTATTCATTAAAAAAAATTTTATACTTGAATAGCAAATTTTGAATAAGGTTATATTTTCTGCAGTTATTTTTGTGTTGCCTTGAACCCCTATAATGTTTTTATGCAATCATTTAAACAAAGCAAGTGAGCAAAATCCTTCATAAAAATGCGCTATTCTTTTTGTTTACACATAAGTATCTACAAAACTCTGAAAATATCTAATGTAATGTATGCGTCCATGATAATTGGTCAAATGAACCAAATAGATGAAGCTTTGTTTTTTCAGTTATATAGACCTAACTCTTAAACCAAAATCACAAATCGACATTTTCTAAACCCAAAACCCTAAACTCGCATATTCTATAGACATAAACCCTAAATCCATTCACACATGGATATTTCCAAAAATTAAAAAACTAAATTTTCATAATGAAGCTCTAAACAAATGAGAGATATCCACGTTTCCTAAACCTAAGCCTAGAAAAACCGTAAAAAATTAACCTTAACCCTAATAACCATAGCAAAAAGTCAAAATTCGTAGGTTTTATGCATTGAAACATGCATATATGCATTTATGCTCAATACTTCTATTAATATAAAAAATATTAAAAAAAACAGGAAGAGAATGAAAAGTAAAAAAATTTGGGTTATTTGTAGACATCAGTGACAAAGCGAAAATGAAAATTTACAGAATAATTCTCTAATGATGAGTTTCATCATGTTCAAGTAAATAGTGCTAAAAAAGATTAACGAAATGTATGAAATTGACAAAAAATCGTAAACAATGCTCAATTTTTGAAATGCCATTGAAAATAATTAACAATAAATTTTAAAAATAACTTTCATTTTTTAAATAAATGTGACCCCAATTGCTGCTTTCTGCAAAATTCTTTAAAAATGCATAGAAGGCCTAAAAAATTCGACAACATTCTATAAATGTTAAATTCGAACCCAAAAACATTTCTGGTACGGAATTAATTATACCCTAGCTTTGAAGTTAACTTTATGATTCAACGACAGTGTGCGAAGCAGTTAAACTATCTAGATTTGATTTGTGCCTGTAATCTACAATTTTGAGCAATTTTTCCATGAGTAGTTTGGGTTACATTTAAAATTAGGTATAATTCACATTCAAAATTTTTAGTTAGTTATTATTTAGCCCTATCTGTACCGGGCCTTTCTCTAACTTTTAAAGTCAAAGGAGTTGTCCAACAACACCCCATTTATAGAATCAATCACATTCATTATCAAACAGCGAAACTTAATGGCATGACTATCAGTCACGTACTGGATATGGTGAAATATCCCCGCTTCAGGTTTTAAAAAAATGATTTTGATTAAATAAATCATAGAATTCGGGTAAAAAATTTAAAAATTTCAAATCTACATTTGGGTGAATACTAAGAGAACAAAAACATTCGAATTCTAGTACTCTGACGTCATAGCAGGCGCTAAAGGCAAAAAATTGATTGCAATTCTAAAAAATGAAAAATATGTTCCCCAACAACACTAATATTTGGCTTGTTGGAGGCCAATGATAAAGTGAACAGATTGAGAAAGTAATCGTTCGATGTCATCTTGACCTGACATTCTGAAGCATATTAATCGATGAGGATACCAATAAAAATTCTAGTATTTTTAACAATATATGTGCATAACAAGAAAAATATTGAAAGTATGATTACCATTTTTAGAAATTTATATTTAAGAAAAATCAAAAAATATCAGTTTTAAATCTTTCAAATTGTAGAAGTAACAGAATTCCTTAAGGCAGTGTTTGCTGAACACATTTCCGGCCGAGAAGGGATTAAAAACATTGAATAACATGTAAGACTTTTCATCAAATATACTCACCTGGCTCTTCAAATTGCCCTTGCATTTTTTGAGGCAAATAACTGTGAATCTTGAGACCGTGTTTTTCAAGCAAAGCCAACAAACAGTTTATTGAACAAATGATACAAAGCGCTATGCCACATGTTGCTAAACAAAGGTGAAACGAAAATGCAATCCAGCCAAACACGTTCCCCATTCCGTTTTGACAACTGTAATCGTATTAATCTATTTCAATGTGTTTAAACAGCCGGTGAATATCTATAATTAATATAAATTCAGCACCTTATTCTTATATTATTGTTAAAAATTTTATGAGTGTAGACATTTGTTTTTATAAATTCACCAAAAACAAAATATTGTAGCATCATCCAAGAAGATTAACCAAAACTCTATCAATGATTTCTGTTAATTCTTGGAAAATGCGTTTAGTAATTTTGACAGTGTAATTATGGCAAGTATTAGTCGCCGAAAAGGTTTGGCAAAATTAAGTGTAGACGAATCGCCTGCACACAGTTCTGCATAGCCACGAGTTACGCAGAGATATTTAGCGTGGGAAAACCCAAATTGAAATTAGGCGACTGGTACTTGTTTGACATCAATAATAGGTAAATATGTTTTAATGAATTTTGTATAAATAGAAACTACGAGCTGTGAATTTGATGAACATTAACCTCNTGAAATCTGATTATATTATAACCGATCGAGGAGTGCCACAAGGCACAGTACTAGGGCCAATTTTATTTGCAATATATGTAAATGATATAATTAAACATGTAAAACATAGTGAAATATATCAATTTGCTGATGATACTTGCCTCATAAATACAGATAATGATGCATTTAGAGCTACAAAAAATTTACAAAGTGATATTGAAAATCTTTCTAGGTATTTCTCATCCAATCAATTAAAAATTAATATTGAAAAAACGCAATTCATTATTTTTTCCCCCAATTCTGTAAGAGAAATAACAAACAAGATTGAATTAAATGTAAACAGTGTTCCGATATAACAATCTGATCATGTTACATATTTAGGTGTTGATATTGACAAAGATTTAAAATTCGATAAATTTCTCCAAAAAAGTTACAAAAATGGCTTCTGGCGTTAGATACTTATTGTAGCATCATCCAAGAATATTAACCAAAACTCTATCGATGATTTCTATTAATTCTTGGAAAATGCGTTTAGTAATTTTGACAGTGTAATTACGGCAAGTATTAGTCGCCGAAAAGGTTTGGCAAAATTAAGTGTAGACGAATCGCCTGCACACAGTTCTGCATAGCCACGCGGTACGCAGAAATATTTAGCGTGGGAAAACCCAAATTGAAATTAAGGCGACTGGTACTTGTTTGACATCAATAATAGGTAAATATGTTTTAATGAATTTTGTATAAATAGGAACTACGAGCTGTGAATTTGATGAACATTAACCTCGTTATATTTTCTCTTGATTATTACGGTTTGATTATTTAATAATGCAAAGCTAAACGGTTTCTGTATGCAACAATCGTAGTGCTATTAGCGAAGGAATGATTAATGGGTATCGCGCTCGATTGTTGTATTGCAGCTAAGGTATGGATAGGTGTAAGGGTTTTTACATCCGTTTAGCTTGCACTCGATTCATTCCTTGGCATGTAGTAACAAATGCAATCAAGGCGTTTTTGCCATCGTAGGTAATTATTATTATACCGAATTTTAGATCCAAATTCTGACAAATAATGTGACCGATAATGTGACCGATATTATTGTTATTTTAATAGTAGTTTGTAGCTAGCGTTTGTATATAGTTTTTAGTAGCTAGCGTTGTGTCTTAATTTTAGCTTGTCAGTAGTTTATAGTTTATGTGTTGTATCGTACTAAATTATTATATGTAGGAAGCTGCTCTATATTTGATAGTTAGAGTTTTTACGTAATAGCAGCTAGTGTCTGTATATTCAAACTACTGACAATACACGAATTGAGCTTGAGCACTAAGTCGAGTTGTGTTCGTAGTTTATTTCACTAAATAAGGCACACATAACAAATATGATTTCGTGAGACTGAGCTGAGATGGAATCACAATGGATGGGATCTTTAACTACGTACAAGGATGGAGTGGTGGATAGTTTCTGTCGAGCCTGTTATGATCTCAATGACTTGGCGTCGGGCAAGTGCGCCCAGAGATTTCAATCCTCTTCTATCAATGGAGTATCTAAACAATACTGTGTTATAATTGTTACTAAGACGTCTGCTAAGGCAGTGTATTATACACAATTAAAGGAAAGAAGAGGAACGTTAGATAATACTTACCCCGTGAGGGCTGATGCTGATCTCTTGTTAATTATCTAAGTATATTATCGAGTTATGAAGTGTTAGTTTCACCTGGGTAGCGATATTACAATATATTGAATAAATTTTATCATTTCTCATTATTAAATGCCATTTGTTTCAAGACTGTATTATAATTTAACTGTATTTCTGGAAGCAATATTTTTTAGCATATCCTAATGTTAAACCTCTGGCAAGCAATCAATGTATTCAAAATGCATGTATGTATATGTCGTATAAAGGTTTGTTTGATGAATGGTTTAAACATGTTTAAACATTTTTGCTAGTTTTCTTTATAATTCGATAAAATCATCTCACCGCATTATATTGTCTAATTTGTGATCAAGAACTTTTTAATATCCTCTATAGCGAGATAAATATGATATAAATATCGCGATTTTTAACATCTTGCTTTTTTATGATTCACGATAAAAAGCCTTAGTGATCAAATTTCACCACTTAGCCTATTTTAAATCTATTTGCAATGTCTCATGTAAAAACGGCATATTATCTTCTCCTGGTACTTTTCTTTCACTTGCCTTTATTTTCGTTAGATTTACTTGAACGGGTGAGTTTTGACAACGGCGTGAATTTCTGATATAGAATCGCAGGGATTTCTTGTGATAAGCTTCCGATTTTAAATAATCTGCAATATTAAAGGCTTATTATTTAAATGATATTTTAAAAAATAAAGTAAGTAATAGCGTTTTCATATAAAGCTACAGCTGTTTTACAACCACAGATTTTTGGGATAACAATTACCTTATGGTGGTGTAAATCTGATCATGTGGAAATTTTAACAAAATGCGAGCAATTGACTATTAACTTCTGGAAAACTTGTTTCGAAATTACTTTTATCCATCTAGAAGTTGATGTAGCGTCATACCATCAACATGATTTATTAATTATGGGATCATATTGATGCAATAGTGCATGAGCATTATCATTAACGACAAGTTGATGTCCTCTTTCTTCACACGCACACCACACTAAACATCTCGTTTTACCTTCCACCAACATTCAATCAAGGTGATTGTTAGATCATATGTTCAGGAATTTACAATTTGAAATGTCTGGTTTTGAAATCCAATTTCATCCATGTTCCACAAATATTCATCAGGCGCTTGAGCAATGGTGTACCATTCCAGCATTTTAAAAATTTATTCTTGCTTTAAGCTGTGATGGGTTTGACAGCTGCAATCTCCTCCTTTTAGTAGTCTCCTGCATGGTAAATTATGTCTCTTCCAGAATCATAATGCACGAAAACGATTTTGATGCAAACACTGACTGCTTCCTCATTAGAAGCAAATTTAAATGATAGTTTGTTTCCAGATTAATTTTTCAATGCTTGAAAACAGACATCCCCAATTCGCCAGACTCAGGAAAACTGTCTATATTTACGTCTATATTTACCTACTTTTTGCTCATTGGTAATAGCCGTGGGTTTTCAAGAGCTTTTATTGCTGATTTCTCACAGTCATGAATAGTGTATTATGAGGAAGACGAAAAACCTTTGCAGGATGCTTGGTTAATCCAAATTGTTCCTTACACTGGAGATAGCATCATAAAGCTTTTTGCGTACAGTGGATTTTGTGGTCGTTCGCAAGTTTTATTTCGAGTCATTTCTAAATATTTCCTTAAGCCTAATAAGTTTGTCGATATTAAGAAAAAAATGATCTAAAATTTCAAGGACCAAAATATTGCCCTAAAATAAGATTTTTTGAAAAATGCTTGCATTCACATTTGCATACACTGTGCAAAAATTAGTATTGCAACTACATAAAGTAGCTATATATTCGTCAGCATTTAGGAGCGAAAATGGTAAGTTGTATCCAACTGATTGGTCAATTGTCCACATATCATTGCTTTATCAAACAAAGAGCAGCGGTCAAATAAAGTATTAAGCATAGAAATAAATTCCCAGTTCAAGCCATCTTGAAAAACCATTTAGCTGAAACAAGAATAGGCTCGTAATACTGTTTGGCTGCCTATCAATAAGTTTTTCCTGTTTTAAAAATGGTCAATATTTATCTGCAGTGTTGTATTTTAAGTTGCACTAATGAGTCCAATTGGATAAATTTTAGAAAATTGAAGCGTATCTATACTAACGTGGATCTAAGGATTTTGACGTAGATAGTTCGAAGCGGTATTGTTCATGTGTTACTTTTGCATATTTTGACAGCCAGAGAAAATGTATAAATTTTTGCGAGCGACTGAAAGCTTGTTTTTTATCTTAATACATAACGTAAGTGTACATCATGAAATTTTCATATTATTTACAGAAAACATTTGCTTATATTGATGTTAGAGAGGAGAATTTTGCCAAAATGAAATAAATAAATCAGATTTCCTTGGGGTATTTATCATTATAAGAAATACAAACATAATTGTTAGAAGAAACGCGTTAATTATCCTACAACAGAAGCAGTGTTTGCATGGCTCTTCACTATCTAGTATTTGCGCATTGTCGTGACCGGTTGGATTTGACATTCTTAAATTTCGAAAAAGCCATGACCGGTCCTTCAAGTTTGTAATAAATTTGATCATGGCGAGATTGAAAAAATGTAATATATATGTAATAAATCTGAGATATCTCGCATTCCTTGTGCTCCATTCAGGATGGTCTAACAAGCGGAGCGGAGCTTGAACACTGCATTGGATACACAACGAGCCCAAACAAGCCATTATTAAGCCAAGCAAATTTATAGTGTTATCTTAGAAAAAGTCATTTTAAATGTATAGCATTATTTCTCGGTCGAGACAGGGCTATGTATTTTGAATTTTACTTCTTCACTTCTTTTGTACTTTACTTGTATAATCATGTTTACCATGCCGTCACGGTTGTATGGATCCTACTAAACACATAAAATTAGATTTTTTAGGTAATCATTTCATAAATAATGCTGTTATTTTTCGCCCCAATCTTTATCTTCATCCTAAATAAAAACATAGTCATTCTCTAGTGACTAATTTTTTGACAGATAAGTATCACATTACACTTTGCAATTTTCAATTGCCTGCAAGCTTGATTAAATCACTTCCATTATTTATAGTAATGATAAGATGACTTTTAATATGCTCATCCACTCTGATTTAAGGTTTGCTTCAATGTATGTAGTTATACTGATGGTCAGTGTAAAAAATGCAACTGCGTCCCACTAGTGAAATGACTCATAGTCACACTAACTAGAAAAAATAGTGAGTCACCAGACCCAGTGACTATTGCTGAACAAACTATGCTTGATATTTGTTAGTAAAGTTTAAAAACTATATATATATATATATATATATATATATNAATTTATAGTGTTATCTTAGAAAAAGTCATTTTAAATGTATAGCATTATTTCTCGGTCGAGACAGGGCTATGTATTTTGAATTTTACTTCTTCACTTCTTTTGTACTTTACTTGTATAATCATGTTTACCATGCCGTCACGGTTGTATGGATCCTACTAAACACATAAAATTAGATTTTTTAGGTAATCATTTCATAAATAATGCTGTTATTTTTCGCCCCAATCTTTATCTTCATCCTAAATAAAAACATAGTCATTCTCTAGTGACTAATTTTTTGACAGATAAGTATCACATTACACTTTGCAATTTTCAATTGCCTGCAAGCTTGATTAAATCACTTCCATTATTTATAGTAATGATAAGATGACTTTTAATATGCTCATCCACTCTGATTTAAGGTTTGCTTCAATGTATGTAGTTATACTGATGGTCAGTGTAAAAAATGCAACTGCGTCCCACTAGTGAAATGACTCATAGTCACACTAACTAGAAAAAATAGTGAGTCACCAGACCCAGTGACTATTGCTGAACAAACTATGCTTGATATTTGTTAGTAAAGTTTAAAAACTATACATATATATATATATATATATTCATCTTTAACGTCAAGTAAAAATTTGAAGTATTAAATTTTAGTGGCCCCACAAGAAACTTTTAGAACTGCCCTGTTTCTATACAATCTAGTTGTTTACTATTATAAATAGTAAGCAACACAGTGTTTAGTATTTTTTGCAATCTACTGAAGCATATACTAAAGTTTCCATTTTGCAGGATCGTTATATTCTGTTATCTTAACAAAATGTTTTTTGTTCCAAGCGTTTTATGAAATAAATGTGTATCTAAGTAATATTTAAGACATAAGATGGCAATATTCTTTAAGCTCAAAGTTAATTTTGTTTACGTAAGAATAAATTTATAGATTACCATTATGACCGCCTTTTAAGATTCTCATCATTAATGGCCATAATTTTTTTTACCATTCCAAAATATGATACACAATGACATAGCACCATGTGACAATGCACACCCAGAGCTTCGGTTAGTAGAGGGCCAGGGGCATGGTCTTTCCCTGTTGAGTCACTGCCCCTTACACCTGGCATCCTGAATACAAAACTCCATAGTATTAATTCTAATATTCTGTAACTAAGTTAGAGTGAATATATTTCAGTTGAAATATATATAATAGTAATGCCATTCTATTTCAAAATTCAATGAAAAAGTGTGAAACTATTTCATATGAGTAAAATTAAGATGATTTTATTGAACTTTGCGGGCCATGGCCCCCCTAAGTTTCAAATGCAAGCCACGGGCCTGTGCTCACCTCTGTTTGAAACAGAGTTTGTTACAGAGTCCGATTTTAGTAGTAATTCTATTAGTGTAACAAAGCGATTTCTCCACATTTATGAAAAATTTTGTACTTTTAAGGAATATTAGGAGCCTTTTGCTCTTTGGAATTACCCGCTCAAACAATAGTGAAGATTTATGCTGAAACTTATTCTTGCGCCTGAAGTTCATGCAAATAATAATTTTTTACAATGAGAAATCCTATTTTTGTAGAAATACTTAGATTCTTCCCATGCCTAGTGTTCAGATAATGAGATGACCTAATTATCATCTGAACAAACACTACCCTGAAATATTTTGTTTTCTGAAGAAAAACTATGAGCTTCCGCCTTGGCGCGCTGTGCGCAAAGTGAGAGTTTATCGTACTGTAGGACACGAATTTACTTCGAAAACTCTCTATCATGTGGTGTTTTCAGATATAGAGATATAGAAGTCTTCATTCGTCAATGAGCTATAAGTGCTTTAAATAATCTGGGGAAGCCATCACAGATGTAGAAAAATTCCTATAGAATTAGGATTAAAGGCCTTTTCAATTTCCAGACTTTCTATCATTATCAACAATATTAGAATAATTGACAAATGAATCGATCTTCTCTGTGAAATGTGGAAATTGTGATAGAATTGTTAGTTTACTTAATAGTTTATCATTTACATTCTTGAATAATTAATATTAAATAGGATAAATCCAGCGCAGTATTCAGAATAAATTTAAATTATAACTGTTGTCCCTTTAACGAATTGGATTTGCTTATAAAATTTAGACTCGTTTCTGTGAGTATGAAGTCTTCGTTAACAGTAAATTTTACACAGATATTTAAAATGAATACGGCAACCTACACTATATTTAGGCCCCCACAAAATTTTCCAAAATCAGTTAGGATACTTTTTGAAAACATTTTCAAGTAGATCGCTATAAGCTTGACAAAACAAATTTTGATAAAAATAGACCACTAGGCTTTGACATTTTGAGACTCAACATCATGTTTGCAGACTTAGTATTTTGCTTCTAGTATTCAATAAATAACATGATCTGTACCCTTTGGATTTTATTAAAACGTGTGAGCAATTCTTTAGCTAGTATCAACTCAAAGGTTATGAGGACTTACCTTCTTTAGTAAATTAATTCATGAGCCATCCCCATATAAACTGTTAAGCTAAAACATCTATCAGCGTTGTTGTTTTGGAATTAATCTTCTGCTAGAATGTTGCATGCCAAAATATTCTTCAGTCAGATAAATATTAACTGTGTACAGTATTGAAACTAACCCAGATCCGATTTTACTTATGAATGATATTTTCAAAAGCTAAATAATAGAAAAAATTCTGTAAACTATGTATAATTCAACTTCCAGAGTCTTAGGAGGAAAAACGTTGAAATTAAACAATTCATTTCAAGTCTTAAAAATGATATCATCATACAAGCAATTTACGAAACTAGATTAACAAGTCAAGATCTCGATAGATGTGGTCTTTTAAAAACGAATCATATAAGGTATTCAGGAGAGACAAATTACTCAATTAATTCACTAGGTAAAACAAATAGTGGGTTGTTCTATTTTTACTACCGAAATCATTTAATCCAAAGCAACGCAGTGATGTCAAGAATAATCTATTGTCAAATTTCGCATGCTTATGGGCAGAAATTGAAAATCTAATAGAAGATTTGCAATTTAAAAAGCAGCTGTTAAATCTATCTTATTGTAATAACAAGGTATTCATTAATCAGTTCATTGAGTAAATAGAAGATGAATTATATGAAATTTAAGATTTAATGCTGCTTGGAGAATGGAAATTGAATTATTTTAACACTATTGAACAATGCAAAATGGACTTTCTTTTAAATACATTCAATTTAAAATTAACTAATGAGACTATTACCACCAGGATAACATCTTTGAGAAGGAAATTAATTGATTACATTGTTCATTTTTAAACAAATAATGCATGTTATAATTTTTGTTCATCCCAATGTCCTTTTTCTGACCACTGCATTACATCTGTAAAATTTTGTAAATGTGATTCATCTATTAAAAATTCTGCTAAGTGAAAAAATCCGTAAAAATGCTACTAATAATTCAAATAATTTTTAATTGGCACTCTTCAGAAAAGTATAAGGTTGAAAATTTTTTTAGACATTTTTTATTTTTATCTGAACAAATTTTGCCTCTAAAAGACAATTATGATTAATATGAATTCTCAGAGAAAATTCAAAAATCTCTTCATATAGTAAACCTTGGATAACTGAAACTCGCAAACCTTTGATTAGTGAAAAATATATGGCATTAAGAAATTTAAACTATTCTCAAACTCATAGTAATTTTGCTGCATACAAAAACGTTAGAAATGTGTAAAACATTAAAAGTTGCATGGTGTTCAACGAATGCTCACCTGCAAATAAAAAATCAAACCAAGAAATTATTTTTTAAAATTTGTTGAAAAAACGAAAATGTCAAATTTCAAAAAATTTTAATTACACCTACTCAAAGCAATGTAAGAATAATTTATGCAAACTGTCAGCACTAACTTTGAATTATTGAAAATTAGTAAAACTGTTTTTTACTTTGTAATCTTTTATGTAGCATCAAAAAAAAATATTTCTAATTCTATTCAAAATTGAAACGTTTAACTTAAATGAATTATTGCCAAAATTATGATCGAATTGCTAAAGAATATATAGGATGGTTTTAAATCCATTCTTTATATTGAGTAAGTTATAAATTGCATGATTTATGTAGTGCATTATCAATAATAGCATTACTGTGTTAGGAATTGATATTTTTTACTTTGCATATTGTTTTGTGTTTTTCAAATTGCCTTGTTGTATGCATTGTTACATGCATCTGTGCAAAGCCATTAGGTCTGCAAAATTTTGTGTGTTCTATCATAATGCTATAGCGTTGTGGTGGTTTATTCATTGCTATTTAATAAATTTGATAAGGATAAACTGTTAATGCACTTAAAACACACTGGCATTTTGCTGTTAAGGGTTAAGGTTAGGGTTCGGACGCCCTCAAAGTATTTCATTGAGATAGAATCTCGTATTGGGACATATGCTGTCAATTGATACATCCTAGAGATATTATTTTGGACAGACATTAGGACAGATTTAGGATCGCTTTAGGATGCATTGCGATGTTCTCATGATATTTCTACGATGGAAATTATGTCGCAGTGAGATGTTTTTTAGGATATCATGGAGATTTCTCATTTTTGTCTGGGTTTCAATGCCTAGTTTTATTCATAAGCAATATTCCAGATCAAAACACTTTACCTGCGTTAAGAATAGAAAAGAGTTATAAAACCTTAAGCGATAAAGAACATTGAAAAATTACAAATTTTTAGGAACCACATTACAATTTTCTGAAGCAAAAGCATATCTCGGATAAAGCATAGCTAGGATACTAATTCTACAATAATAATTATACAGCATCTCGTTCTTAAAATCCATATAGTAATTTATATCATATCTTATATATTTGATTCCGGCCTTCGTTAGGGTGATTTTTTTATTGCGAATATTGCAAACATTTAAAATTCATCACAATATGCAAATGAATAAAATAATTATTAACAAATTTAATGAATCAAAGAATTTAGTAAATTGATCAAGAGGCAAGACTATTAAGCCATGAGTCTATTTTGTCTGAACCTAAAAGTATATTTAGCTTTTGAATTAATGCCAGTCCTTGAATATTGAAAAAGAAATAATTTAAACCAAACAAGCAGCTACTATATTAAATTTTCAAGCAACCCGTACATCACAAATTGGTTAAATAGTCTCATTAGTAATAGAAAACAAATGATTAAATATGCTAACAGATTTTCAAATGTGGAAAAAAATTAATAAAGTAGTTCCTCAAGATTCCGTTTGGGGCCCATTCTTATTATATCTTATCTTATTTCCTTTCGAAATATTGAAAGAAGAAATCTTGGTATGAAGAAAACTGTTTTGCTCAGAAAATCAATGACAAAGATATTCGATAAGTTCAATGTGATCTATAAAATCAATTGTACCTGTGGTGAGGACTATATTGGATATAGTAGCAGACAACTAAGCAGAATAAAAGCATGAAATTAACTCAACAATATCTTAACACCTAAGAAAATGTGGATTGCATTACGACATCAAAATTTTAAGATCTTCTATCCATAAAAATTTAAAAATTCAGAAATTACTTTGGCAATATATAATTATACTGATAGCAACTCTGAAAGCGTCAATAAAATCAGCAAAAAACAATACAAAATAGAAAATTGCACCATTGGGCTATGGCGTTTAAATTGTTGCTAGTTGAATAATCCTGGTTGTAAAATTTGAAAGTATGTGCATAAGATCAATGCAATCAAGTCTTAACACCAAAGTTGATTATATATATATATATATATATATATATATATTAGCAAAAATTACCTATAGCTAATGTTTAATTGTATAGTAATATCTTTTAATAAGGCGCTGCACACTTAGAGGGAGCTTTTGTAAAGTGACAATGGTCAAGTTGAGTAAAATGTATCTCTTTTAGACTAATGTTTTTATGACAAATTACTACAGACCTTGACAACAATAATCTATTGTTTTGAATTTTGAATAACGTACTAAGTTCTTTAATTCATTAAAGTTGTTAATAATTTCATTTTTCAAATTATGTTGGAAATAGAAACAATAAAGAAATTCAACCTATATTCCCACCATAATTTGTTTGGATCCATTGGTAACACATTTTTCAACGTAGCCAGTACCTATTTCAATGTTAGCAATCTTAATGACAGAAAAAATGTTAAAGTTTGCTGATGATGGCAATGCATGCGTTGGTGATTCTAATCTAAATTTGAAAGATGCACTGAGATAATTCATGAAATGGTATCAACATTGTTGATCCTTTAAGAAAGACTGGAAATTGAATAAGCCATTAAACCGAATTCTCCTGAGATTTTTTCAATATCTATGCTGGTTTCCCCAAATATTTAGTATGAGCTTATAACTCACAAGCTAATAAACATATTTAAATTCGGAAAGCACCACACAATAGAAAATTATCTCTTCTTTTTCGAAATAAATTCTATAGTGTTTAAGTTAAGTTAAATATTTCTCCAATTTGTATTTGGATATCCAATTATTTTCCTAGAAGCATAGTAGTGCATGTTTAAACATTGTTACAACAAACAAGCCTTATTGAAATTTATCATAAGTTATATCACTTTGTCCAAATCCTAGCAATCAAAAATAAAAACTTCCTCAAACAATTAATTTGCTCAATTTAGTTTTCTCAAAAAATTTTCGTCACTAGATGGCCTCCAGTAGAATCAGTCCATTTCCACATGGGTGTTTTGAGAACTTCAGGATGTCCCAATGTGGCCTCCTCTAGCCCATCTCTTACTACTCATTAACAATAAGCAATAACTTTTTATTTCCCAATTAATGATTTGCAGCATAAATATCAAAGAAAATAGATCTACACTAACAGAAATATCTGTAGATATAACTTTTCTACATTGATATGCAACATTTCCAGATATTGAATACACTTTATTATTTGTGAGACCCTCTAATTGCTTGGTAAAACAGTTC
>CABFPE010000636.1:44053-58436 GCA_900660155.1 Hofstenia miamia | reverse complement strand
TTTTATATATATATATATATATATATATATATATGCATAAAAACGAACACACGTTGACGAATTATATATTTGTACTACTTTCGTCTATATTATTAGCCTTCATCAGGAAAATACAAAGCGATTAAAAATAAAGTTTATATATACTGCATTGAAATGATTGATTGGATCATTGATTGGTTGGAAGAGGTGAAGTCGATTTCTACTTGATTGTTAAGTGACGGGTGAATTTCTTTGATTGCGGCTTTGGATGACAGATTATGACTGAAAAATTAGATGAGGTGGCGACGTAACTTTGATGATGGAAGAAGACTCCTGAGCGAAGATGACGGTAAAGATGTTCTCCTATCAATCAATCAATGATTGATGTTAGTCAAAGCAGATTTGTCAAACCGAAGCTACGAGAAATCTCAATTAATTAATTGCTAATTAAATTTTTTTCCTTCACTGTTTCCTCTGTGCAAACCGGATAGAAGGGTGTATGTAAGCATTTTACAAATATATGAAACAAAACAAAAATTTAGCAAAAAACAAACTTTTTTGTCATTTATATCAGAAATTTCAATTTTTTAATGATTTATCATGGGTATATTTCATTACTTGTTATTAAGTTTAGTGGATATTTTCTATATTGTTTATGAAAATTTACGTCTATTCCATACATCTATAGTGTTTAAGTTAAGTGAAATATTTCTCCAATTTGTATTTGGATATTCAATTATTTTCCTAGAAGCATAGTGTTGCATGTTTAAACATTGTTACAACAAACAAGCCTTATTGAAATTTATCATAAGTTATATCACTTTGTCCAAATCCTAGCAATCAAAAATAAAAACTTCCTCAAACAATTAATTTGCTCAATTTAGTTTTCTCAAAAATATTTCGTCACTAGATGGCCTCCAGTAGAATCAGTACATTTCCACATGGCAAATAGCCATAGGTGTTTTGAGAAATTCAGGATGTCCCAATGTGGCCTCCTCTAGCCCATCTCTTACTACTCATTAACAATAAGCAATAACTTTCTATTTCCCAATTAATGATTTGCAGCATAAAAATCACAGAAAATAGATCTACACTAACAGAAATATGTGTAGATCTAACTTTTATGCATTGATATGAAACATTTCTAGATATTGAATACTCTTTATTATTTGTGGGACCCTCTAATTGCTTGGTAAAACATTTCTTTGTTTCGAAGTCAATGGAATGCCTATAGGTAACAAAAAGTAGCAGTTACAAAGCTACAAAAAGAAATTTTTGGTATTCTTTATGTTGCAATCTTTGACAGAATTTTACACTAATTCTCTACTTGGCAGAGTATCTATTGCTACTTTGAGTTTTTTGTATTTATAAATTGCCAGGCCATGAGTAATATAGGTCTTTTTCTATTTAACATTCATCAAAACTAAAAAGTGCATTTTTCATTTTAAGCAATTTGAATTCTAATTGCTCACTTATTACTCATTATTAAATGCATTCAATTATTCTCTAGGAAACTGAAATACATTAAAAAGATATATATATATATATATATATATATATATATATATATTAAATGTTCACATTTTATTTAATTCTTGAAATGTTCAATGTTTTTGCAAAGAAACAATCCGAATAAATTCCTTTAAGACCAACATGCTAATATGATAATTTAGAAAATATTAACTATTGGGTGAATACAGAAATTGAACATTGGATTGTGGTTGCGATGACGTTTGACAGACCTATGGCTGTGTTTTTCTTTATTACCTACAAAAATAGACTATCATAAGGTCGTTACGCCCTAAGTGTCGTTACAGTAATAATTGTTTTCACCTACATCATGGTAGCATGTATTATTTATATTTCCTCTGAACAATGCTATCTGAATAACTGCCTCTTAATAGTAGTCTTAGTTTTCTATCAAGGAGTTTTACTTTTTGTCTTCTGCAACAGTGCAATCGTTTTATGATTAGTATTTCATCCAAAAAACTTAAATCCTGATAAAAATAAAAAGAACTCTTGCGTTTTATTTTGCTGAATATTATTTCACAAATTTTGTATTATCTGAGAGACAGTGCTGATGCGAATGGAGATAAGTTATCAAACAATTAACACAAATGATAGCTTACATCATGTAATTAACAATTGAATTAACTTTTTCTCATACATTTTGCTTAGAAGCACATTTCGAAAAAGCTTCTTAGAGTTAATCAGAAGTAAGTGTTAACCAGTGGTGTAGTGGGGCCGGCCGGCCCCCATTGTTAAATTTTTAATGCTAAGTGTTGGGGCCTCATCATACTTAAAAATTCAGACTTTTCGTTTCGTTTGCTACCTAGTGGCGAACTGATCTATTAAGTGGTCAAGTAAGGCACAGCCTGGAGCTCGCAATTCACGATGTTATGAATTTAATCAATACAACTTTTCACCTTAAATCATTCTGTGATAAGATTTACACGGTCTACCCCCAATGACTAAGTTCCATAAATAATGGTCATATTAAACTCTTGTTCATTCCATTATGGTATAGCAATTATTGACCTTAACCTATTATTGTTTTTCTCCTCCGCTAGTGTGTAATTTTTGATTTTTTCTAATAGTAGATTTAGTAAAGCACCAACATAATGCATGCAGCACAGCTAAGCGGTTTCAAACTGCATTTACTAGTACTTGCAATCAGCATATTTGACCGCCCTATATCTTCCTTTGAAATTGAGAGAAGCATGCATTTCAGAATGGAATTAATAAATGAATATTCATTCTGAAATAATTATTTATGTAGTTCTCCCAGTAAAGTAAATACAGAGATATGTCTATGGCTACGGTATGATAAAAATGGAAATAGGCTGAAAACTTAGGTCTATTTTTGTAATAATTGCTTGAAGCTTTTTTCAATTTTCGCTTCCACTTGACCAATGTTGTGTTAAAATTTTTAAACTAATCTGTTCAATGAAATTGAAAAAAAAATAAATTATAGCAGAGTTCAAGAAACTAATGTAAAATTCCAGTTTTATTTTTTTGCACATTATTTATAAATTCTATAAATAATTGTCTGGGTGGATTTGCATTGGCTGTTGATGAAATTGTCAAAAAAATATGCATAACAAATTCAAGCAAAAACTATCATAAAAATGGCTTCAAAATTAGCTTCATACCAGAATGCGTAAATTGATGCCGTTCAAGACCACTAGAAGTTAAACATCGAAAATCACATTTATCACATATAAATGGCTCTCTATCAGAATGCCTAACTTGATGCCGTTTGAGATATGTAGCGCTTAAAAATCTATAATCACATCTATCACATCTAAATGGCTTCATACCAGAATGCGTAAGTTGATGGCTTTTGAGGCTACCAGATTGTGAACATCTAAAATCACATTTATCACATTTAAATGGCTTTATACCAGAATGAATAAGTAGATGCTTTTTGAGATCACCAGATCTTGAAGTTCTATAATCACATTTATCACAACCAAATGGCTTTATACCAGAATGCTTAAATTGATGCAGTTTTAGTTCAAAAGATGTTGAACATCTATAATCACATTTATCACAACTAAATGACTTTACGCCAGAATGCGTAAGTTGATGCATTCTGAGATTTCCAGGAAATGAACATCTATAGTCACATTTATCACAAACAAATGGCTTTATACCAGAATGCATTAATTGATGCATTCTGAGAGTGTCGGGTCTTGAAGTTCTATAGTCACATTTATCACAACCAAATGGCTTGATACCAGAATGCGTAAATTGATGTTGTTTAAGATGACTAGAACGCAAAAACTTAGAATGACATTTATCACAACTAAATAATTTCATACCAGAATGCGTAAGTTGATGCATTTTGAGATTTCCAGATCGTGAACATCTAAAATCACATTTATCACAACCAAATGGTTTGAATTCATTGTGCGTAAATTGATGATTTTTAAGATGATCAGATCTTACACTTCGATAATCGCATTTGTCACACTGAAATTGCTTTATACCATGTGTAAGTTGATGCTTTCTTAAATAAGCAGGAGTTGACCCTCTATACTGACATTTATCACATTTAAATGGTTTCATAGTGGAATGCTTAAGTTGATGCCTTTTGAGATATCTAGAACTGAAACATCTATAATCACATTTGTCACACTGAAATGGCTTTATTCCAGTATGTGTAAGTTGATGCGCTTTTAGACTTTCAGATCTTGAATATTTTTTACCGCACTTTTCACATTTAAATGGTTTTATACCAGAATGTGTAAATTGATGCCGTTTTAGTCGAGCAGGTCTTGAAGTTCTATAAAGACATTTATTACATTGAAATGGTTTTCTTCCAGAATGTTTAAGAGTTTTGAGCCTACTAAAGTGTGAACATTGATCACAATTACTTGGATTTACACAAGAGTGAAAATTTTGCTGTTCTTCTTCAGAATCTTCACATATATCTTGTGCTCTAAATTATCAATTATAAAAAATTTGTTATGGCAAAGTTTTTTCCATTTCATATTTAATTTCTAATCAAAAAAATCGTATAAAGAGGATTTTGCTCTTGAATATAATATATCACATTTCAAATAATTTTCTAATTAAAATCGTTTTAAGATATGAATTCATCACATGAATCTTATTCATTGTGAAAATTTGTAATAGAAAATTTCTTGCGCTTGAAGTGTTAATTGTTTTTCAATAGAAAATCCGAGTTTTACAAAAAAACTAAAATTCTTCTCATACCTAATGGTCTAAAGCCCCCATCCCCATGGTAGCAATAGCAACAACCAGAGCCGTGCGTAAAATTAGAAGTCTACTTTTGTAGCGCGAATTAAGAATAGTAAATACGTTTGGAAAATAATTGACAAATATTTGGATAAAAACGCAGAATTTTTGTAAATGGCAATTTCCCAAATATTTGGCAATATTTGTCACATAATAGCCAAATTATCCAATTTACAGATTATTCGATTAAATAAACATATACACAATATATAATATACTATTTCGAACATTTTTAAAATCAATATAACGGAAATTTTGATTGTCCATTGATTAAAATTGACAATTAATATATATATATAAATTATTTCAATACGCACTTGAAAGCAAGGAACATTAGCTGCACTTTTGTACATATTTTGTTTACACCAGAAATAATTTTTTAATTTACACAATTATAAATGTTTAAATTATGAGTACATTGACATATCAATGTTTTATTGCTATTTGGAGGTAGTTGAAACCCTTAGTCCAGGACTGGTTCTATGTACTAGCTGTACACGCTGTAATGTATACTGAGGAAACAGTTTGATTAACTGATATTTTAAATAAATGAGCTTAATGGAAATAAAATGCTATTTATAAGTTTCACTAGTTAATGTGTTTTCAAAACGTTTTGAAAAATCCTTTAGCAAAAAATTTAAAAGTTTTCCAATTATTTGGAAAATTTACCAATTATTTGCAAATAATTGCCAAATATTTTGCAATAATTTGAAATTTTTTGCAAAATTTTCTATCCAGTGGTGCTTTCAGATGTGAGAAATCATTAGTATTTATTCAACTATTACCGTTTAATTATTTCACAGTGGTCGCATTTTGTCCCTGACTTATTTATGTAAAATTTTGATATAAATTTTATGCTTTGCATTTTTAAAATCAAAATGTTGTAAATTAATAATAAACCGATGAAAACAAAATTTGAATCCAAGTTTGGTACTGGAAATTGCTTTTTTGGCAATAAAACGATTTGTCCTTAATCGTGATTAACAAAAAAGTTGGTCACTATAACTTTCAAAAAAATGTTTGGCCATTCACACACATTTTATGCTTGTTCCTGTAATTTAAATCATTAGATGTGCATTATAGGTTTTCAAATTTTAACATTAGAAGCGTAAGACTTAATATACCTAAAACCGCCAAAACCCGTCAAATGACGATTTCTATATTATGTTTTATAACTTACTGCAAATATACCCAAAACCTTAGTAGCATATTATAAATGATATTTAAAACATAAATTCATGTAAATATTTATGTAGTTTGTGTAAATAATTCAAAGAGTTGCGAATATTTCACAGCTAGAGTTTCACAGCTAATTTTGCCGAATTATCATGAATTACTAACTACACTTCAATTTCATTTGATAGAATTGCTGCTAAAGTGTGCAAAGGTGTAGAAATTTCAACATACCAGTGTCATTTGTCATTTGTAATGTCTCAACGAATGTCAGCTCAACGTTTCTTCCAAGTGATGAATCTGGAGAGAACACTGATCAAGATTTAAAAGAGGTAGAGGAGAATAATGATGAACAGCTATTACATGATATTTCACATTCAACAAGCAGCAGTGATTAAGATTTAGACCTCTTGCCACATAGTAGTCACGAAGAGATTGACAATGAAAATAATTCACTTCGAGCATGAGATGGATAATAATTGAAAATACACAGGGAGCTAGACATTGTAGAATGCACTACAAAATATATTAAGCCAGCCTGAAGGTGTAACACGAGCTTGTGCTGGCATCATAACTCAATTAGACGCATGGAATCTTCTCTTTGATAATTGGATGCTGAATTTTATTGTTGATTTTACAAATGATTTTGCTAATGAAAGGATAGATGATTGGAATCTAACAAGAGATGAACTAGAAAAATTCGTAGGACTACTGTACCTAAAAGGAATTATATATCGACGAAATTATCAATTTGATTTGATCGCCGTAGAAATCTGCAACAAGTTTTATTTAATTTCAACTAATTTAGAGCGCTTTGTAGCCAATTATAAACATTTCTGCCACCCATCATCATTCTTGACTATTGATGAACAATTGTTTCCGACTAAAACAAGCTGCCGTTTCACGCAATCTATGCCTGCAAAGCCGAATAAATTTGGGATAAAATTTTAGAATTAGCTGATGTTTTATCAAAATATTGCAATAATATCAAGCCCTATCTTGGAAAAGATGAGAACAGACATGTGTCACTTGGTACACATGTTGTGCAACCACTTATGGAACCTCTGAACAACAAAGGATACAATGTAACTATTGATAATTTTTTTACCTCTAAAAAATTTGCTCAACTTATGCTCCAAGTCCGAACAACAATCTTTGGAACAGTTTGTTCAAATTGTTGCGAACTTCCTCCTCCCCAAAATTTAGGAATGCATGATTCTGTAATGTACCAAAGTGACATGTTGCACCTTACCAGACATCATGCGAAACCAAAAAGAGTTATGCATATACTTTCTACACAGTATAGTGGTGCTGTTTATCAAGAAGATGGTTAAGAAGCCTGAAAGTGTATTATTTTATAATAATAATAATAAATATGCAGTTGATCTACTAGACAGTATGTGTCGTCAAAAGTCGGCAAAATTGGGCTGTAGATGCTGGCCCTTGGACGTTTTTTTAATATTTTGGATATTGCTGGATTGAACGCATGCGTGCTGTATAAAATACAAATACATTCTGATATCAGTAGACGCACTTTTCTGCAACAACTGTCAAAAGAGCTCAGGAAATACGTTTATATTCAGGCTACTCAATGCTCTTTTGTCCCAACACTCCAAAATCGAGTCACTTTTCAGATTAATGTTCATTGTGAAAAGAATAGAACTGTGAATTTGTGCAGAATCTGTTTGTGGGAAGTGTTAGGCTGTCATATGTATCAATGGCACTTAAAGGTATATCTACACTCTACTTTTTCTATGTGGTATTATCGGAAAAAAAATTGGTCCACTAGTGCTTTGCAATTATAAAAAAATAATAAATGATTACTGAGGAAAAACCACTTCTACAAAAAAAATTATTATAATTTAAAATTTCAAAATCGTAAATTGACGGGTTTTGCGCTTCTAGTGTTAATAAAAAGCAAGACACATTAAACAACTTTTTAGCGTTTCAAGTTATAGGTAGAGCAAATTCCACCAGCCCAGTAATAAATTTTGTAATAATATAGCTCATATCAATGTTTTACCTCTGGGAATGTCGATTAATGTATGGCTTCATGAAGTCTGGTGGTCGAATCAAAATCCCACAACTGATCATTTCATCGTAATTCTTTTTCAAGTTAGAATACTGAAGTTTATCGTAGAATCCCAAACTCTGGAATTCTGCTTCTGAAAAATACCGCTGAATATCAGCAAAGGGTTCTACTTCAACTTTATCCATTAGAATAATACAGGTAAGCAGTGCCCCGATCAATTCCACAATGACTCAACCAGTGATATTGTATTATCCACTGAATGTGTAAGCAATGAGCGAAGCAGTGGAAAAGCGACGATTAATTATATTATTTCAGTCGAAAAAACTGTTGAAGATTTGCGCAAGTTGTCATAGCAATAGCAATACATCGTATTCATAAATGATCCTATTAGCAATTGTTAATTACGAATTCAAATCAAAATATAATACTTAAATCTTTTGATGAGACAAAACCGTACTAATGATCTACTAACTTTTTGGCACAACCGTACAGTGAACATAACTGAGCTTTTTGTAAATTACAGTGCGTTCACAATCACAATTATGGTAATTGTCACATTCTTTCGCAGCTTGAGATTTGAGAAAATTCTAGACTAAATTTGCGGACCGCTATGACCAGACCAGAGACAGAAGTGACAGGTTTTGAGTCGTGAAGTGATTTCCATATCTGTGCTTACATATAACAAAATATAATTTTGAGCTTTAACCGATAAATCCGATAAATCTAATGTAATTTATAAGATTCAATGAACCTGTGGTGAGGATTATATCGGATATTGTGGTCGTCAACTAAGCAAAAGAACAAAAGAACATGAAACTAATTAAACCATTTCAAAACACCTAAAAAATTGTGGACTATGTTATGATGTAAAAATTTTCAACAATACTGATGCAAAATATCTTAAAATCACTGAAAGCATTTTAATAAGATCATTTCAACCAAGTCTAAATGCGAAAGAAGATTATATACATAAACTATTGTTACCAATAATTACGATTTAGTGAAATAAAATATTGCTATAAATCAAGTAAATTTAGAGGGAATTATTTGTAAAACTGACGATGACTTTGTAAGTCGAAATATAGTTGAATGTTTTTGTTAAAATAACAAAGTTATTGAACAATGAAATCCAACTATTTATATCCTCAAGGACAATAAACTTTCGAAAACAAGACAAAGTATTTTTTTAGTGCCAAGTTAATTTCTATCTATTGTTTTAATTCTTCATAAGTGTTAATCACTTGATTTGTAAAAAAACAAAAGAATTAAATAAAAAAGATATTTTTATTTATGGGAGAAGATAAAGCTAAATAATAAGATATACAAGAAATTTTTTCCCAAGCCCAAGCTAAGCGGACCAGGACCAGCTAAAAAATGGCACCCGAGCCCAGGTCACCCTAGACATATTTAAATTATATTAAAAATAATATAAAAAATTTAAGCCAATTTAGGAAAATTTCACCAAAAAATTAATGACTTAATTTCGTGGAATGAGTCAATATTTCAATACTCAACACATTGCCCCATAAAATTGACAGTTTTTTTTGGCTATCTTAAAATTATGGGAATAGATTTACAAGGAAATAATAGTTGTTTCTGAGAATATCCAAATATGTATATAGTGGAATAACCTTAACATGTTTCACAACATTAATAATGTAACCAAAGCAATTCTTTTGATTACTTAGTCTTCTGTATTGATAATGCAACTTATTTTTTCTTTTCATTCGCCAACAATATTAACTTAGTTTTTCTAAAAAGAACAGCATTCGATAGTGTCAAGAAGACTACAAGAAGGTAGGCAGAAAGGCAAGCAGATGAAGAGGCCATGCCGGACAGCAAAATGAAATTTTAGTGGCATAAGTGAGCAAAATCTTGTCAATGGAATAGAAGTAGAAAGATAATGTCTATTTGATCATTAGTAGATATCGCCACCAAGTATTCTTAACTAAAGAACGGGAATTGAGTGTGCTCTGAAGGTACAGGACGGATTAAAAAAGCGAAGTAGCATCCGGATAACCAACCCAATGTGGGCCCTCTGGCAGTAGAACTGCCTGTGGATATGACATATGTTCACAATTAGAGCAAGAATATATTGTAACTAAAAATTTTATATGACAATTTTCTTTGTTACATTAAATAATGCAGCCCTATGTAAATATGGCAATGAAATTTATATTAAATTATTAAAATGGGCATACACGTCATGGTAATGATTATTAAATTCCTTTCATGCTCGTGACTTAACATCCCCTTGGTAGAGTTTCTTCTGCAATTGGACTATTTATTACCCAAAAACCTAATCCAACCAAAAACCATACCAGTTTTTTGCGAAAAGTTTAAAAATATTACTGAATGCTTTCTTGTAAACAGGGTACATTTTGTTTTAATACCTAATTCATGGTGATAATTGATCAGCAAAGAGCGGTTTATTATAACAAGCACAACCAGAATAATTCTGTCTAGAGTTTAGCAAAAATCAAGGGTCGGTAAGATTACAAACTGGAATTTTGACTGATGGCGTTCATAATGTTTTTTTTAAAAATGGGGAGTAAGTCGGTACTTTGTAGGTTGATGCTGTATATAACGCAACTAAGAATGCTTACCTAGTAGCATGGTGACAAATCAATTCTATTCCCTCAATAGCTGCTCTAGTTTCTACATTAGTTCAATAGAATGTTAAAGTCAAGACCACTGGACTGAATCAGCACAAGTGCATATCTAGAATTACAAGAAATCACAATCAGTTGCAATCACTAGAAGCCTTTCTATTGTTACTGTCTTTTGAATGGATATTAAATTGATAATATATCAGTACATGGGATTTGAAAATAATTTGCAATGGCTATGAATGAAGATTTCACTACAAGCAATTGAAAACATTAATGTGAAAATCAAAATGAGAAATATTTATTATAAATTATACAACATATTCAATTTTTTTATGCTTAAAGCACATGTGCGGCATTTCATCAGAACCATTGGGACAATCATTGCGGTGATCGCACATTCTTTCAACGGGAACGCAGAAGGTTTTATCGGTGCATAAGAACATCTGATCATTGCATTTCGGGTTGACACCAGTTCCAAGAAAGGGAACGTGACACGATGTTTCATCAGTGTTATCAGAACAATCTGATTGCCCATTGCAAGTTTTCCAGACAGGAATGCATTGGTGAGTTCTGGAGCATGAAAATTCCTCAGAGTTACATGAGTAAATGATTTTGGAAGGGGGCTTCACAGTACAGTGATCCTCGTCGTCACCATTATTGCAATGTATTAAGCCATCACATACCTAAATAAAACTTAATTCAAGAACAAAAAAATTACTGAATACCAAGTCCCAAGGAATGCAGAAAGATTTATCACTACAAACATAACCTTTGCACATTTCAGGGGGACAGAAAGATTCGTCAGTATAGTCTCCACAATCATTTGACATATCGCACACCTTCGATTCAGGAATGCAGACGTTGTTCCTGCACTTGTATTCTTTCAGCATGCAATCCCTATAGGCCGATTTGCAAAGAGCAGCTGATTCGTCTGAATTATCACCGCAATGATCGACACGATCGCATGTCAGGTCACCATCAATGCATTTGCCGTTGTCACACACAAATTTGTCCAAAGTGCATTTGGGAAGTGTAGGACAGAAAACTTCATCTGAACCATCTGTGCAGTGGTTGATGCCGTCGCAATAAAGATCGCCATCAATACAATACCCATTACGACATTTGAAGTCTGTCAACCCGCAAGTCTCAGTAGGAGGCTTCACAGCAGGACGCTTACAAAATTTACCTAAATGAAACATTAACTTTTGAAATAATTAAATGTATATACCTTCGTCAGAATGGTCACCACAATTGTCAATGCCATTACAAACTAAGCTATGGTGCAAGCAACTTCCATCTCTACAAACGAATTNCGCAAGTTTCAGTAGGAGGCTTCACAGCAGGACGTTTACAAAATTTACCTAAATGAAATATTAACTTTTGAAATAAGTAAATGTATATACCTTCGTCAGAACGGTCACCACAATTGTCAACGCCATTACAAACTAAGCTATGGTGCAAGCAACTTCCATCTCTACAAACGAATTCGAACAACGAACATTCAGCAGCTGCGGTGGTTGTGATAGGCGGCGGGCAAAACAGGCCTTCATCGGATCTATCAGCACAATCAGGTCGACCATCACAAACGTACTCTTCAGGAACACATTTTCCACTGTCTGTACAAACAAACTCATTCATTTCGCATCTTGGTGCAGGAGTAGTTGGCGGTTCAGTAGCACAGAGGATACCTTCATCTGAAGCATCGGCGCAATCAATAATTTGGTCACCAACTTTCGTAACATCAATGCATTTTTTATCTCTACATACAAACTCCTCTTAAATACATATCTCTTCCATTCGTGGAGGCTGCTCAATGGGAGTGCAAAAACTGCGTTCATCAGATCCATCAGTGCAATCTCGATGACCATCACAAACTTTCGTATGATGTATACAATCACCGTTTACGCAGGCATATTCATCTTTAGCACAAACCCGCTTTGTAGCAGTGTAGTTGTTGGGCAATTCCATTCATCATCCGCAATAATTGGACAGTCTCGTACACCATCGCATACAGCTCGTTTGTGAATGCAACTACCATCTTCCTTACACATGTAATCACTCGCAGCGCATAGATGTGATGGTGTAATCGTTGAAGGAGGTTCAGTGGGTGGGCCACATTTGGCTTCATCACTCCAATCTCCACATTCATTCAAACCATTGCATTCACATGTTTCCGCCACACAACGCCCTAAAACTTATGTAAAATTAATATTTGAATATTTTATACCATTATCGCAAGCGAATTGATCGGAAGCACAGTTGNCGTATGATGTATACAATCACCGTTTACGCAGGCATATTCATCTTTAGCACAAACTCGCTTTGTAGTAGCCGGCAGCGTAGTTGTTGGACAGTTCCATTCATCATCCGCAATAATTGGACAGTCTCGTACACCATCGCATACCGCTCGTTTGTGAATGCAACTACCATCTTCCTTACACATGTAATCACTCGCAGCGCATAGACGTGATGGTGTAGTAGTTGAAGGAGGTTCAGTGGGTGGCCCACATTTGGCTTCATCACTCCAATCTCCACATTCATTCAAACCATTGCATTCACATGTTTCCGCCACACAACGCCCTAAAACTTATGTAAAATTAATATTTGAATATTTTATACCATTATCGCAAGCAAATTGATCAGAAGCACAGTTTGGTTGTCTTGGAGGCAGCATTGGACACGAATTTGGTTTTTCGTCAGAACCATCAGCACAATCTTCAGTACCATCACAAAGCCATTTCCTGGAAATACATTTAGCACCTAACTTGCAAAGAAACTCGTCGTCATTGCACATTGGAACATTGTTGCAGAATTTTTCATCAGTTAAATCACCGCAGTCATTTCTACCATTACAAAGGAAAAGAACACCAATACATCCGCCATTGTCGCACTGAAACTGACCTTTGCATGCAGGCAAAGACCACCGTTTGCTTAACTCAGGTGCATTTTGAAGGTTGAGGCAATCTATAAACTCTTGGTTAGCACAAAAGAAATTTCAAAAATTTACTCACAAATTTGGTTACACAACAGTAATACTAAAATGTGGAATAGCATTTTGTTTGATAATGTTGCAATTCTGCCATCCTTATATTCGCATTAATTGACAACAAAACTGGTTGAATTAAAAACAATGCGTAAATATTTCCAAACAATCATTACTTTCCTATGGTCACTTGACGATCGTTTTGCTTGCTAGTTTATGTATGAATTACGCTAGACGCAGAACTACATGTAGATTCTAAATAAAGCATTGGGAAACTTGAAAATTGCATACAATTTTTTACCAGAAATCGAAGAGGGCACGTTTAGAATTCAAAATATTAATTTCAAATTTAATCGTAAATATTAATTATGTTCTATTCATAAAAATTTTCTGAATTTTTCGTAGTAAAAATTTCATGATCGTTCTCAATAAAAGAATAGAAAAACATTCATTGTTAGAAGTTATATTTTTGTTGAAAATATCAGATAAAAATTCATCATAGCACGTGCATCAGCACCTACTATCTTTTGATTGACTTTCCATACTTTATATAAAAGTGTTCTTATAAATAATTCAATATATACTTTGGGCGACCAAAAAGCTTAGAGAATAACAACATTAATTCAACATAATACTGTATTTTACAAAACAAATATGTAGCATATATGCTCCTTGTTCACCATTTGAAGGCGTTTCGGATGTCGTAGTTGACAATAATAAATCAGATCAATTCAATGCATTTGATGTTTAATTTAATGTGTAGCAAAGGCGGAGCCAAGGGGGGCGTTTGGGTGCAAAAGGGCTCACTATTTGCGGATACGACTCTTAATGGTAATGTTC
>CABFPE010000636.1:27680-43053 GCA_900660155.1 Hofstenia miamia | reverse complement strand
CTCTTAATGCAAACGGAAATCTGGAATATTTTTACAACAACTGGTGCATTGGCAGCTAAATGGGATTCAATGTTTTACGTTTTTCCATACAGCTTTATTTTCGTAAAGTGTAAATATATTTCCCTATGAGTTGAATGTCGCTAATTCGTGAACTAACCTAAGGCATGCATGGACACTATTGTGCTGGCGATAGGGTGCTCATTTTTATTTTGGTGGTAGATCATTTCAGCGTTAAGAGTCTATTAACATCAAAATGAAAATAAGCGCGCCTTCGTTGGCATGGCATTGTCTCTGCACGACTTTGTCATTCACGCATAATTCAGTGTATCTTGTGAATTTATTCAGTGTTGAATAAAGAATTTTGTGTTGAATAAAAATGCTTCTTCAAATTTTTATATTAAGCTATTTTAGTATATTTTTACTGTTTTATTGATCAATTCCATTTTTCTCATATCCGTACATTACTCAATTTTTTATTCAGATCCATAAAATTCTTGTGGATCATTCCATTAACAAGGATTACTAAGTAGTAACGGGCAAAGACAAAATTATTAGGGATTGGCGATATGCCTCCTAATACTATAGTATTTCCGATACCGCAGTATTTTCGATAGTAAAATGTTGATGAAAATAAGAACGGCATGTCTATGTACAATAAAATTGTTTAATTAAGAGCGGTATGCTCTAAATTAGCATGTGAGCACACTCGTAAAAAATGAACACAAAAGTTAACTAGCAGTGAGTTTGTTAATCACTCCGTTTGGTTTTGGATAAAATGACAAATATCCAAGCTAAACTCCAACTATCCCTAATTTTGATTAATATATTGCTTTATGGATTCACAACATATCTTTGTATGCAAAGATAAATTTGTTGGGATTTCTGTGAATGAAAATAACAACCACACAAGGCCAAGACCAATGGGCTCCCCACAATAGGCTCTTTTCAAATACAAAAGTGCAAAAACAGCTATAATTGTTAGAGAATATTTCGGCATTTACCAATAAACACATATTAAACTGAAACAACTTCATTAAATTCAATTGACAGAAATGAATATGATAAAGGAAAATTAGCTATACAATAGTTTGACATTCAAGAGGAAAAACATTACAGAAATATTTATTATAAATTATATGACATATTCAACTTTTTTATGCTTAAAGCACATGTGCGGCATTTCATCAGAACCATTGGGACAATCATTGCGGTGATCGCACATTCTTTCAACGGGAACGCAGAAGGTTTTATCGGTGCATAAGAACATCTGATCATTGCATTTCGGGTTGACACCAGTTCCAAGAAAGGGAACGTGACACGATGTTTCATCAGTGTTATCAGAACAATCTGATTGCCCATTGCAAGTTTTCCAGACAGGAATGCATTGGTGAGTTCTGGAGCATGAAAATTCCTCAGAGTTGCATGAGTAAATGATTTTGGAAGGAGGTTTCACAGTGCAGTGATCTTCGTCGTCACCATTATTGCAATGTATTAAGCCATCACATACCTAAATAAAACTTAATTCAAGAACAAAAAAATTACTGAATACCAAGTCCCAAGGAATGCAGAAAGATTTATCACTACAAACATATCCTTTGCACATTTCAGGGGGACAGAAAGATTCGTCAGTATAGTCTCCACAATCATTTGCCATATCGCATACCTCCGATTCAGGAATGCAGACGTTGTTCCTGCATTTGTATTCTTTCAGCATGCAATCCCTATAGGCCGATTTGCAAAGAGCAGCTGATTCGTCTGAATTATCACCGCAATGATCCACACGATCGCATGTCAGGTCACCATCAATGCATTTGCCGTTGTCACACACAAATTTGTCTAAAGTGCATTTGGGAAGTGTAGGACAGAAAACTTCATCTGATCCATCTGTGCAGTGGTTGATGCCGTCACAATAAAGATCGCCATCAATACAATAGCCGTTTCGACATTTGAAATCTGTCAACCCACAAGTCTCAGTAGGAGGCTTCACAGCAGGACGCTTACAAAATTTACCTAAATGAAACATTAACTTATGAAAAAATTAAATGTATAAACCTTCGTCAGAACGGTCACCACAATTGTCAATGCCATTACAAACTAAACTATGGTGCAAGCAACTTCCATCTCTGCAAACGAATTCGAACAATGAGCATTCAGCAGCTGCAGTGGTTGTGATAGGTGGCGGGCAAAAAAGGCCTTCATCGGATCTATCAGCACAATCAGGTCGACCATCACATACGTACTCCTCGGGGACACATTTTCCACTGTCAGTGCAAACAAACTCATTCATTTCGCATCTTGGTGCAGGAGTGGTTGGTGGTTCAGTAGCACAGAAGATACCTTCATCTGAAGCATCGGCGCAATCAATTATTTGGTCACAAACTTTCACAATTGCAATGCATTTCTTGTCTCTACATACAAATTCCTCTTCAGTACAAATTTCTTCCATTCGTGGAGGCTGCTCAATGGGAGTGCAAAAACTGCGTTCATCAGAACTATCAGTGCAATCTCGATGACCGTCACAAACTTTTGTATGATGAATACAATCACCGTTTACGCAGGCATATTCATCTTTAGCACAAACGCGCTTTGTAGTAACTGGCAGTGTAGTTGTTGGGCAATTCCATTCATCATCCGCAATAATTGGACAGTCTCGTACACCATCGCATACAGCTCGTTTGTGAATGCAACTACCATCTTCCTTACACATGTAATCTGTCGAAGCGCACAGACGTGCTGGTGTGGTGGTTGAAGGAGGTTCAGTGGGTGGGCCACATTTGGCTTCATCACTCCAATCTCCACATTCATTCAAACCATTGCATTCACATGTTTCCGCCACGCAATGCCCTAAAAATTACATAAAATTACTATTTGATTATTCTATACCATTATCGCAAGCAAATTGATCAGAAGCACACACGGGTTGTTTTGGAGGCAGCATTGGACACGAATTTGGTTTCTCATCAGAACCATCCGCACAATCTTCAGTCCCATCACAAAGCCATTTCCTGGAAATACATTTAGCACCTAACTTGCAAAGAAACTCGTCGTCATTGCACATTGGAACATTGTTGCAGAATTTTTCATCAGTTAAATCACCGCAGTCATTTCTCCCGTTACAAAGGAACATAACACCAATACATCCGCCATTGTCGCACTGAAACTGACCTTTGCATGCAGGCAATGACCACCGTTTGTTTATCTCAGGGGCATCTCGAAGGTTGAGGCAATCTACAAACTTATGGTTACCACAAGAGAAATTTAAATAATTGACTCACAAATTCGGTCGCACAGAAGTAATACGAAAATATTGAATAGCATCTTGTTTGATAACATTGCAATTCTGCCATTCCTTATATTCAAATTCGTTGACAACAAAACTGGTTGAATTAATAACAATGCGTAAATATTTCCAAACAATCATTCCTTTTCTGTTACACTTACAGATCATTTTGCACAGTAATTCATGTTTGAATTGCCAACATCAAATACTTGTTCCGACGTAGTCGTCGATTGTCGGTCAGAGTTTGAACTAAGTCTTTCTATTTTTTCATTACATTACTTGAATACAAAGCCAAAAACACTTAACTCGAACAATTCTCAATTCATAAAACTAATTTAATATTTAAGTATTCTGTTGTATTGTGGGAAATATTATATATTTGTTAAAATTTCCCATGGTCGTCCCATGACCGTGCTCAGTGAAAGATTGCAAAAATATTCATTTTTAGAATTTAAGTTTTTTCTTGAAAATGTGAGATGGAAATAAAGTTCTGACTTACATTAGATGCTCGTATTAATCTTTTTGACAATGGAATTTTGATTTTTAACAGCGGCTGGCGTTAATTGACACCAAAAATCATTGACCAGATAGTGATGAAAAATAATTGCTACTGCTGACTTTATAAACACAAGAAATTTTGTATTAGATTAGTTTCTAAAGTATTTGACGTGCACTTTTGAAGCGCTGTTGTTTTTATGACGTCACCAAATTTTAAAATTTTGGGATTTACTTAAATATATGAAATATTGGTTTTTACAATTGGAAATATTGTAAAAGTCACCAATTCTTACTGGGGATGAGTGATCTCACAACACTCCCAATGTATCAGGACTTTATTAAATGCACTTCACTATTATTTGGTACAGTAGGTTGTAGCAAGCAAAAATGATCATAGCATTTACAGATTATAATTTAACAATTTTTTAAAAAATGTTCTATGAATATGAGTTGTAGGTTTTGATCACCACGAACAAAGATCTCAACAGTTCTGAATATATTTGCTGACAAATCCCAAAAAAGTGTGTAATCTAAGAATAAACATTTTAAGATTCTTTTCTCGTTTTCTAATAATTTAGTTATTTTAGATGAGAGGCTTAGTGCAGCATCAATATTTGTTAAACCATGAAGATAGGCAATTGGTTATCGTCAATATTGGTTGATATTAGTGCTGGATCCAGTCCAGTTAATCCGGTAAAGGTAAATCCGGTCAAACCGGCCCGGTCCGGTTAAAGCCGGTTATTTTACAAGAGCCGGTTAATCAGGTTAAAATCTGGTTAAGTAATTCTATATAATTTTGATTCTCCAAATATGATGATTACAATGATTGCGGCATTGCAAAGGAATAGAAATCTGGGTAAAGGGTGCAAAGATGCTTGTTGCTGTAATTTCAACCCTAATCTACATTTTTGGCTTTCAAATTATAGATTGCAATATTGCGCACAGTGTTTTAAAGCTATCAAATTTGTGGGAAGCTGATGCTTCAATTCCCACACGTTCAAATTTGCTTTATTGTTGCTATATAGACTAGATTTAAATTCATTCAAAAAGGTCAAAATTTCTTATTCAATCCTTTTTTTATCAACAACATTTTGCGTATAATCACATATTTTTTCTTTATTAAATTTTGATGGGCTGCGGTCATCCCCAATAACACTTAATTCATAAATATATAATATCTAACATTACGAAGAAGATATATATTTATATTTCCGCGATAGCCTATTTGAAACGAATTTTGTCGATTCAATATTCTTTGCTATAATTGTGTGTAGTTTTCGGATTTACATACATAGATGCATGTAACCAGCTAGTGCTAATTTTTAAGGATCTTGTTAAATCCGGTTGAGCTAAGAAACAATCCGGTTGGGTTAATCCGGATAAAGTGTAATGGGACGCACAGCACTAGTTGATATAGATTTATTTACATAAGTACCGGCGATTATACGATGCATGTATGTATAAAAAAGTAATGCATTCTTAGATTAATGGTTATTTTACTATTTTCATCTAAATCAAATAACATTACCACATTATTTCAATGTTCATCATTTGACGTCAACCGCGCTTCTAGTAGCTTAAACCATAACTTTTTTGCGTGTTACTTTCTTGCGATTTTCAGATTATTAATAACTAATAATTAAATAAAGGTCAAAATAACAGTGCGAATTCTCTCCTGCAAGAACAAAAAATTGTGAATATACAGTATACTAATAGCTACGTCAATTGGTATTAAGTTACAACCATTGATCTCGTAGGGTATTGAGCTCTGCGTTGCAGTGAAATGGGAAGTATTTACTTGCAATGATTAATGTTGATTCCTTTACTGCTCTTCGAACCGGGCCCAATCACTGAACACGAAAATATGATTTTTTTATTTATCTTCTATTTAATTCCCTTAAAAAAGTGAAGCATGAACTAAAATATTTTTTTTGGAAAAAACATTATTAGCAAAACCCCTTTTAACTGTTATCACCATTCCCTAAAAGTACTTGGAGATCATGTAGTAATTGGGTTAATTCAACTGATCAGCTGTTTCATATGTGAAAGCCAGTCCGGGCGTCATGCAGGTCGGGTCCACATATGGATCAAACTTACAAAGAACTGTTGTGTATGTGGCCGCTTCTGTACTACCTTAGTTGCTTGAACAGCGCTATTGCATTGTTATGGGGAAGTTGTCTGTTTGCTATTAAGAAGTTCTAATCTAGAATCTAGATATTTCAGCCATTCCAACTTAAGCGGTTGTTTAGGTAAATACTTAATCAAATTTATTAAGAATTATTTATTTTTGTAATCGCCATTGAAGCTTCAAATATTTACCACCATCATTGAGCACTGAACTTAACCCTCCTACGTCATTCCTTTTAAAATATGGACAACGTCGTTTGGGGTAACAAAGTTACGCATATATTATTTTATTTGTAGTATCAGAAACGAGCAAGTTTTAAATTAAATGCCCAAATCATACTCAGTGCAATTATTTTAAAATTCATCCATTACAATATCAAAAATTTCTCAGTTTTAAAAAATTACAACTATTATTTCCACTTTCTTTCGACTACAAGCCTTGCTTTTTGTGGTTGTGTGCCTAACATTAAGCTTCATCTATTTAACCCTTCTACGTCATAACTTTTAAAATATGGGCATCGCCGTTTAGGGTAGTTTGTTACCCCAAATTATAAATTCCATATTGAATATAAAATACATTTAAAGAATTGTGTTCCATCTACATAAATTCTTTCACTTATAGCATATGCTATAAGTTTGTATCACTTTTCTGTAGTATTTTGTAAATATTTGCATGAAAAAGGCATCTTCTCCGTTCTTTTTCAATTGGAGACCTTGTCTTCTTTAATATCATAGAGTCACTAATCCATTGACGCATATAGTCACACATGCATTTGATACAGGTATTCACACAATTATTACTACCAGACTTATCAACGAGCTGAGCTTGTAACGTACCAAACCGAGCCTTTATTAAGCCAAGCAAATATATAGTTCTGTTTCTAAATTTGTCTATGCAGATTTTTCTTACTCTTTCATTCAATATTCCTTTTTTATAATCTTAGTTCAGAATGCTTGTTAAATAATAGCAAGAGCGATGTAAAAAATTGGAGAGCAGAGCATATCATGTAAAAGACAAACTCATCTGCCTAATAAAGACGACTTATCGTTTGTTCATTTTCCTTTTTTCTTCTATGAAGTTAGTTGTAAATTGTACTCATTGAGATACATTAAAGATATGAAGAATAGAGAACATTTACCTTCGCTCAAACATGGCCAAATTGAAATGTTGTGAGATATGTTAACTGATGAATTTTGCAAGTTCTCTTGTATATAGTACGTCGATTTTTTGCAAAGTGCCAACATTTGTCAAAAAATAATTTACATGATGGCATGCAGTAAATCAAATGTTCATAGCAATGTTAATGATTTAGATATAAGCTAGCTTGTTTTAATGTGACTGTATTGCGAAATAGTAATTTCTGCATTTTTGAACCAAATTGTTTAACTTCTCACATTTATGGTCATTGGTTAAGCGCAAAACCAGATTACACATCATAAAACCAAATAATTTTCATGATGCCTCTTTTGAAACCTGGTGCATGTTGATATTTGAGTTAGACCGTCGACATAATTGTCCTCCAGCTTTGCCAAGATATTCCGGATTTGACCTAATAATGCAATTAAAATTTCTGTATATCATTCAGGGTGTTTACGGGTCAACTCGTCCGACATTCATGTCAAAAATTCGACGGGAAGTGGGTTGCTTGGCACACTTTTACAAATCGGGTCGCGGATCATTCATAATTGTTAGTGAGGAAGAACACTAACACAATTAAGGAACAACTTAAGAAGTCAAACCCCTCAATCTTTAAAATTCTTAAAGACTAATAGATTTTAACTATACTTGTATTTTTTATTGATTCTGTCTTGTTTTCATTGTAATTCTTCTTTGATTGGCTTGGGGCAAGGATCCTTTTTAGACAGGCCAGGTCAGTTCAGAGGTTAAAAATTAAATATATTTCATGTTCAATATTGGAGTTCAAAATTTCCTAATCCAGGTGAACTACCATCATCAAAATATCTTCATTACTTGAATCATGATTGAAAGAGCTTCATAACCACCGTCCTCAGCTATTTACAAGCAACATTCCAGATTTGAAAAATCTAAGATATAAAATGATTTGACATAACACAGTATTCTTAATATTTTTAGATCAAATAACTTCGGGTTATAAAGTTGCGCCATATGGCGATAATCATAGAAATGCAGTTATTGTAAATAAAGCTGCTAAACATTGCTGCTATTTAGCATTATTAGGCATTTAGGTTGATATAAAAAGTCATAAGTTTTTGTTGGTTTATCAGAATTTCCCGTCTTTCAGCAGCGTAATTAAGGACTGGGGGTGACAGAAACACCCCCAAACGACGTAGAACGGCTAAATTAGAAACAACCAATCAAATGAATGACATTACAAATTTAACTCAATTGAGAGTATCATGTCACCCCAAACCCTCCTCATATTACAATAGTTTAAAGATCCGATGCCTAATGACTACTTTTGTTTAGCATAGTTACATTAAAAACGGAAACCTGTGTGGTAACAGATTTTTGTTCCCAGCACAGTTTTGTGAGATTAACTCCTGTACATCAATTTCTAGCCCCGTATTTAAATTTAATGTGTGAAATTGTAAATCAAATTGAGTACTGAAGTGAAGTATTAGATATATATATTAGTTTGTAAAATACAGTAAAATTGCAATTATTATTTAAAATAAAAGTAAATTCTAGTTCAATTGGTCCGGCACCGTGTTTTGTGTCTTGGATCGCGTACTCATATGACTTAGGAGTTTGGGTGTTAAAAATGATGTATCATTTGGTATACTTGAGTATTTCAGTTTATATTTTACAAATACTTTTGTGACTGTTGTGTGAGACTTTTGCTGCTGTTGTTAGTTTACGAACAAACCAACACAAAGGCAAGCCGGACTTTTTCAGTGTAGTATTCAGCAAATCTCATAATCAGGAGGATTTAGCTAGTCCCAAGTTTTATAATGCATTAACATTTATAACAGAAAATTCAAATTTTAATTGAGTGAATTAAGATATTAAAAGTTAAAATATCTTTAGCATGTGCAAATATTTGAAGGCAGATTTTAAATAAATGTATCGAAACTTGGTATAGAACTAAAAGTATTTTGTAAAATTTGAATATTAAATCGGAAATGAAATAAAGATAAATAATTATATATTCAAAAATCATGATTCAATTCTATTGTATTTAAAGCACAAGCGGGGGATTTCGTCTGATCCGTTGGGACAGTCGTTTCTTTGGTCACACATTCTATCTACTGGAACGCAGAACGTCTTGTCAGTGCACATGAATTTTCCAGAAGCACAAAGTGGGTTGGCAGCATTAGGGTTTTGATTGCAATCATGTTCATCGGATTCATCTGCACAATCGAAAACACCATCACATGTGCTCCTAAATGGCTATTAACTAGATGAATAAATATTTCTTTTACCATATGGGAATGCATTTAAAGTTGGATTTACAGCTATAGTGCTCGGCTTTGCATGTGTACTCAATCTTCATTGGGGGCCGAATTTCGCAATGGTCTTCATCGTCCCAATTTTTGCAATCAATTGTTCCATCACACACTTGTTGCCATGAAATACAGTAAGATTTGTCGCTACACATATAACCTCTGCACATTGATGGGGGACAGAAGTATTCGTCTGTGTAATCCCCACAATCATTCACCATGTCACATACTTTGTGCTCAGAAATGCAAACATCATTTCCACATCGATACTCTTCTTCCTTGCACTCGCGGTAAGCTAAACAATTAGGAAAGATATTCAATATTTATATAAAATTACCTGTTTTACATAAAGATGCAACCTCATCACTGCTGTCACCACAGTCATTGTTACGATCACACGTAAGGGAACCATCGATGCATTTACCGTTTTTGCAAACGAATTGATCTGGATAGCACTCGGGTATAATGGGACAGAATATTTCATCAGAATTATCTTCACAATGAGAAATACCATCACAATAAAATTCTCCTTGAATACATTCACCATTTCGACACTGGAAATCAGTGGAGCCACAGCGCGCTTTTGTAGGTGGATGTGGTGGTTTTATACAGAATGACCCTTCATCGGAGTTGTCCCCACAATCATCAACTCCATTACATACGAGATCGGAATGCAGGCATTTACCAAAGCGGCATTGAAATTCATACGAAAGGCATTTGGGGGCAAGAGTAGTGGTTATAGGTGGAGGGCAAAAAATTCCTTCGTCGGATCGATCACCACAGTCAGGAAGGCCATTGCATACCAAGTACTGTGGAACACATTTTCCATCATCTTTGCAAGCAAATTCTCCGAATCCACAAATTGGGGCAGGCGTGGTAGTGGATCGTTCTGGGCAAAAGTCGCCCTCATCTGAAGCGTCGGTACAATCTATTCTTCCATCACACACTGATGAAACATCAATACATGTTTTGTCATTGCAAACAAACTTCTTAGGACCACATAAATTTATTTCTTTCGGTGGGCGTTCTGGTTCACAAAACAATCCTTCATCGCTACCATCTTCACAATCGTAAACCTCATTACATACTTTTGTATGATATACACATTTGCCATCATTGCACAAAAACTCATTGTCGTTACAGATACCAGAAGGCCTGGGTTTCGGAATAGGTTTTGAAGGACAGCCTTGTTCATCTTCACCCTGGGGACAATCAATAGTACCATCACAATGTAAGTACGAATGAATGCAGGAACCATCTGACTTACAAATGAACTCCAGCGCGCCACAGAGTCGAGGGGGTTCACTTGTAGTAGGAGGAAGTGTACGTGGACCACATTTCAATTCATCACTACCATCACCACATTCATCAACACCATTACATCTGCATGTATCCGCAACACATCTACCTAAACAAATAACAGTAATAAAAAACCATTATAAATGTAACCATTATTGCACTCGAACTGATCGGAGTAGCATTTGTACATTACAGGGGGTTTGGGTGGACATTTTGAAAGATTCTCATCACTGCCGTCAACGCAATCATCAATGTGATCACATACCCATTCGGATGGAATACATTTGTTACCAATACGACATTCGAATTCATTTCCTTCACATGAACTCTTCGATTTTCCATCGCAATACTGTTCATCAGAATAGTCTCCGCAGTTGTTTATTCCATCACAAAGCAAAGTTTTATAAATACAAACATTGTTGGAACATAAGTAAGGGCAACCGACACCACTCCTTTTTTGAATTTCGCTTTCCTTCTCTAGTTTTCTTTCTATTTTAAGTGAACGAGAAGCAAACGAGGCTGCAATTAGAATACAGACAGTGAGTATTAAAGGCGCTTGCATTGCTGCTATTGTGAAACCTAAGTGCTTACATGACTATATATTACAGTTTCAGTATTTTGTTTACAAAATTAACATGTACTCACAAAATGTTTACAAATAATACTTGCAAACATCAATTTAGGATTCAAGCAAATTCATTTTGAGTGTAAATAAAGTACAATAAAACACGAATTTGTTCTAGATTCGAGGCAACCCACTCAAATTCCCAATTACTATTAATGTTATGAAATTAAAAAGGAAATTCGAATGTATTCAAATTATTTCACACAAAATCAGGTAATACAGATACTGAACCGATACCGTAGTATTTTGGGTGATACCGAACTGAAGCGACTCCGAAAATTTTTATACCGCCTTCATATATATATATATTTATATATATATATATACATATATATATATATATATATATATATATATATATATATATATATATATATATATATATATATATATAATTTTTGCAAGGTATAAACATAAGTTCTTAGCTTATTGTATGGTATAACTACATTAAGTGAATTATTCTGACGTTGGTTTAAATGATAGAAGATTTCTGGAGGGATTTTGGTGACTCTAAATCAAACTTTGTTTACATTTAGTCAAGAAATTATTGCTGTTGAGTTAATTTTAGAAGCCATTAACAGAATAGTTAAGCTTTCTCACTGTCTCAATCGTTGCTAAAATACATAAGCAACACATTTGTGCATTTTAATTTATAAACTGCATCAGCATTAGCAATTGCTAATGCATTAGCATTATACAGATAGTTTTTCCCATTGAATGTCAGGATTTTGTACATAAGCTCAAAATTAAAGCATAATGCATTGTAAAAAATATATTTTTGTTTTGATATTTGATGTAGAAAACATTTTTTAACATTAATACACTCTAAGATTGTGGGTATATAGGATTACATTTCAAAGAAATCATGTAATTTTAGGTATCTACGCAAAACATTTAAAAAAAATAGGTTAAATATTTTTGCTATTTTTCCTAAATAGAAATACCTAAAAAAATCACCTAGATGTTTATGTAAAAAGGCATACCTACATTTTTAATGTGTCCCAGGGCCCCTCGAAGCTTTAATCCGGTCTGCCTGAAGTACATGCAAATATGAATTTTTCAATAAAAAATTCAATTTTGTAAAAAATTTCAAATTCTTTTTATAACTAATGTTCAAAGATTGAATTGATCTATTGCCCATGGTAGAATATTTCCGGTATTTTCCCTAAATTTTAGTTTGCCCCAATTTTAGGTAATTTGCCTAAAATCCAATGTAGGCCTTTTTTACCTAAAAATCTAGGTGTTATTTTAGATGCTTTATCTAGAAAATTTTAAGAGTATACATATATGCCAAATATACTATTGATTTTTCATAGTCATACCGAATCGAAACCGCGGTATTTTGAGTGATACCGAATCAAACCATGCCGACTCTCAAATTTTCGTACCGCCATAAATCGATTGATACAGCTGCAAAAACTATTGAATTAAATTGTATTAAGTTGTGTAGGTATTTTAGTATGCATAACTTGCCTAACGTAAAGAAAACCGAATTTTGCATAATGCAATCTTCTGGTAAAACTCTAAACACAATAAATAACACTCTTGATATCTTAATATCAATAATGATTGCGTTAAGGCTGTTGACACTTTTAGATATTTAGGAGTTACTTTTGATTCAAAATTACAATTCAAAGCACAAATAAATCTCAGAGAGAAAAGGTTGGTTATGGGCATATATATATATATATATATGCTATGCGACCAATTTCCAGTTAAAGTCATCATCAATAAAATTTTTGTGGTAATATAATTTACAATGCACTACATTTATTCCTGTGAGAATAAGAATATACTAAAAAATATTCAAATTGTTTTGTATATTCGAGTTCTTAATTACAAGGCTTCAAAAATCTTAGTACTGGGTGTTTTATCATTATGATATTTCAATTATTTTTCAGTCGATTTTTGTGAGTGTAAATTTTCTGCACATTTAAATTTTCATTGATTTTCTTTCAAACTAAGCAAAATATTCCCAACTTATCAAATAAAACAAGAAATATTTTTTTAGTTTTGGCAGGTGATTTTACCGGGATTTCTGGAAATTTCCAAGTTGCTGCAGTCCTGTAAATTGCCGGGTGGTAGCCGGTTTCATCTCTGGTTGTTATGCAACCACAGTTCAGTCGTTCAATGTAGATTTTAGAATCTATAAATATAATCAGTAATTAATCTCAACCAGACTTGTCAACGAGCCGACATTTACAATCTTGGCTCGTTTAAATTTTTTGTAAGTTCGCCACATAAAATCTTTGAATGAAGCTCGATTTAGCTCGGTATTTTTTAAAAATATTGTGCTCAAAAAATTTTTTACATAGATCTTCCTATTATTTAATAAAAATTTCTTCAATAAGATTATAGGAAAGGTATACTGACTAAAAAAAAATATGAAAAATCTTCATAATCAATAAACAAGCAGAACTATGAACTTGCTTTGCCTAAAATAGGCTCGTTTTGGGCCTTTTGTATATCAAATACTGTGCTCAAGCTCGGCTCGGCTCGTTAGAAGCTCGGCTCGTTGACAAGTCTGAATTCAACGTTATTGATTGACCCGACATCACCCGATATAGAGAAAAACCTTTCACCCGACTTGACCCAACTGGTTTCCCATTTAACCGCTGATAGCTAAAGAATAGTAAAAATGCAAAAAAGGATGTTTTTGGTTTGCCTTAAGTATAAATTTTCTAGTGTTGAATGTTTGTATGCATATCAGAGTTGGAAGTAGTACCCTCAATGGGCGACCATGCACTGTCAGGTTCCGATGACCGGTATTGACTGGTCTGGTACCCAAGTTACACTCATGCGGGTGTGGGCTTTCACTGACCGACAGGTTCCTATGTTGCTCGCCGAGAGCGTGTAATAATCCCAAATTGTATTTGTTTTCAATCATTTGATTTTTTAAACGCATTGTGTGACCCCCAAGTTAAAAAAAAAGTGGAAAATCTTGCAAAGATCTTGGACGTTTCTTAGATATTCTTGGAAAAAACTTGCAAGAAATTGGCAAGAAATTTTAAAGATATTATAAGAATCTTGAAAGAAATGAATTTCAAAGAAATTCCAAGAATCATTAAAAATCCTTAAAAGTTATCGGAAGTTTCTTAAGTTTTTCATTGAGTAAACTTGAAATTTGGCAAGAAATTTCCAAGAAACTCCAATAGTCATAAAATAAAAATGCAAGAACTTTAATAAGTCGCCAAAAATCTTAAATGTAATTTGAAAGCAATGTAGAGAACAAATGCGTAATATAACCATGATTTTATTTAAAGTTATTTAGTTTCACATTAATAAGACAAATATATATTATATATATATATAAATGGTAATAAGATTTTCAACATAGCCTCTTTCAATGATATGTATTCATATTTCATATATTTCATTTGTTTGAGTCTGTTTTTCCACAACGTGCTGACACATGGTAGCTTCCATTCATATTTGTGGACTTTCCCCACATCTTGCAAAAACCTCTCCTAAAATAAGAAAATGATATATGTATAAAAAGAAGATATTTCATTCATTCAAAATTTGAATAAGAGAATTTTCATAATTTCGCTTTGCATTGGAAGATCAAAGAATTTTACTTAAATTTTAGAAGTGGTCAAGAATGAGAATTTCCAAGCCATCAAGATCAAGAAAATATTGTTTATTGAATTTTCACGAGATCGCCCTACGGATTTCCATTTTTTTACACAAAAATGCACGAAATTATTTAAATATCTGAAAACTAAATAAATAATTTGTTTGCTAAATTCTTTATAAATAGTTTTCTAGATAATTTATATCCATCTCCTTTCACGAGCAACTAGCCATTGAATGCAGGAAAAATCGAGCATGTTGAAAAAACGAGTAGTGGCCAGTGAACCGTTTTGCACCTACATGCAAATTCTTCCATATTTTCATCGAACTGGTCAACGTCTTTCTTGCCAAATTATAATCCAGAATGAGCACTGGCTTGTTATTTTCAGAGGCCACAACTTCAAAACTTGCATACAAAGAACTGAGAAGGATGATGTTCTTGTTTCGCCGTAGAGTGTGTGAAACCATAACAATCCTGTTAACGTAATCAAAGAAACTTATCAACGGCCCTCCTGTCGGGGCGAAAATTATCAAACGGACTGCAC
>CABFPE010000635.1:450621-461599 GCA_900660155.1 Hofstenia miamia | reverse complement strand
CTTGAGCACTTGTCTACTTGGTCCTCTGTCAACCATCTTGATTTTAGCACTACCAAGACATGTGGTATTTCCTTTTCTGTTGCTCCCCCTTCTGATTTGCCTCTACCTGTGAACTTTGCACCTCATCACACTCATCTTGGAGTTCAACTTGCTGCAAACTTAAATTGGACTGGAAATGTGTCTTTGGGTCTCCACAAAGCTAATTCCTCACTATTTGCCCTTTTCTGTAATGTTCCTTTTAATACCTTGTCCACTGTGAAGCTCTCTTTGTTCAAGTCCATTCCTTGCACCATTCTTCTCTATGCGTCTTCTTGTTGGTGGCCTTCTTGTGCTTTGTTCCACTCTATGGAGCATTTCCAGAAAGGTGCTTTCAAATGGATTTCCTCTTTAGACTATAAAGACGCTCTGCTGAAATTCTCCACTCTCCTGCTGTCACTCTACTTCCATGCCTGTGATATCCTTCTGTTCAATCAACTACTGACTTGCAAATTGGATCTTGATCCTTTTGATTTCATTAAGTTCTCTAATTCCTGCTGCACTCACTCTAATGATGTTGTCACCTTCTCCATTCGTCATACAAAGAAACATTGCACCCTTCACTCATTTTTCAATTGTGCTTGTATTGCTGCTAATTACATCTTGACTCACAGCCCTCCAACAGCGATTGATTTCTTTTCCCTGCCACTGACCTTCAAGAAATCTTTGATGGCTTTCCTCTTTGCTGAGCCCTTCTCCAACTTTGCCTACTCTTCAATTTGCTCCTATTTCATCTCCTGTGACTGTCCTCACTGCCACACAACTTGACTTGGTTTTATTTTTTGTTGTGTATGCCTTCAGTGGCTAATAAAGTCATTGATTATTATTATTATTATTATTATTATTATTATTATTTTATTACATAGCTATAATAATTTCTGGATCCACAACTAACAAATACTAAAGCCAAGTTGCTAAAATTTTAAATGAAGTTTGCTCAAAACCTCAATTTACTGATGAAGAACATTTGAACAGTGAGACAGTGATATGTGTGTTATTGATTTACCTTCCTGTGTAAAAATAATCCCTGCTTCCCTGATTGACCTATAATGGCTTTATGCTTGCAGTAAATGTTAACCTTACATTAAATGTGTGAGTTTGGCTATTTTAATAAAAACTCAACCTAAATTCAAGCATCTACTCCTCTTAATTGCTTTATTTTTGTCAAAATGTAACCAACTAAGATAATATAACAGTGTATGTGCAAATGTGTTTTTTTCATACTTTCAATACAAGATATTAGTTTTCTTGTTGAATTTTTGCTTTTAAAAATGTTGATTCAAAAAATCTACTGTTAAGCTTAAAATTTTTACGTTTTTTCACTGGTAGTTTTTCTTTCTCCTACCACAACATTTATATTTATTTTACTCAGGTGGCATCAATAATTTAAAATGAGCCAAGAGTGATTATTTCTCTTTGTCATGAATAATTTTATTCCTCCTCATTGAAAAGCATGCTGAAATTGTACTGAAAAGAAAAATAAGGCTATGTTAATTTGCATACATTGCAGTATTACATGCAGCTGTGTGATCAATAAGGAACTGTAGTTAGTGTAGAATCTTGACAACCTTCCAACTAGCAAATTTGAACTTAATTTAGGAGCTGCTTTAACGACTTCCTATCTTTCCCTAGTAAGGTAGGTGACAGATTCCAAATTCCATCTCTATTCTTTCATCTTTACTGGTATTAACTTAACAATTAGACTAATATCTAAGCAACAACTATAATTGACACTAGAAGTAACAACAGTAATTTAGGTTCAAGACAAGAGATGGCTGGTACAAAGTACAGGGTTACAAACCCGACCTGAGGCAAAGCACAAAGAGGAATTGAAGAACTACGATGTAACCATTGATTCCAACGAATATTTTAACATAATGAAATAGACACTGTGTGGATAACCTACAATTTAGTGCATGAATTGTTCTTGTTATTAATGATGTTGTAATATAAAGGAGACTCGCAACCCAAATGCATTAGCTTGTTATTATGCCTTAAATGTAATAACCCTACAGATAAATATCTATATGCTAACAACCTATTGTACATGTGAACAATCAATGCAGTCAGCATAAAACTAGGAATTAGGTCTGTAGGTCGGCTATGAATTAAATACAATGTAATGATATTGGTAAACTTCCAATACAAGCAAACTGTGAGTTCTCCTATGAGGGCTAATGTAAACTTGAAAATATAATAAAATGAACAATGAACGATAGGAAAGCTATAACAAAGAAAAAAAACCCCTATCCTTACACATAACCTATGAGCACATCAGGTGGACCAACAGCTACCAGCCGCACAGCCGTGGGAACGGCACTAGCAAATCATTATTGTTAATGTGCAAAATACACAGCCATTGAAATGGCGATAACAATTCATTGCTAAGTGCTAAGCTGTTACGAATTATCTCCCATTAAATGCAGTCATGGACCACTGCCTCAAGTACCCTAGTGCTCGAACGTTTTTAGCTTTCCATTTAATTAGTAAATAAACCTGACAAAAAGAAAATGAAGTAAATCTGATAAATTTCAGCCATCAACAAAATATAATATTGCACAGTTTTTATACTAGAAATTGTTTAAACAATCAAATATTTGGCTAGTACCTGTTAATACTGAGTTGTTGACAATTTACTAAATCTTGATTCTTTTTCGTCTGCCACCTTGCGCATGTCAGCATTAATTAGCTTTTTGCGACTTTGCCTTTTTACCAATTGTCAAATATCCATTTGTACTGCCAATTAATTAATAGAAAAATTACTGCTTATAAATTTACAAATAATTAACTAATCATAATCATGTGTTGTACAATTAATATTTATTTCAAAATTCAGTCTTAGTTCTTCCTTTGTTTCTCTCAAATTGACCCCACATGATTTGAATTATGTTACACTCCACCTCCAGCATAGCTAATTAAGGATCACAACTCTCTCTCATTGTACCATTTCCACCACCTGTTTTATCATTATGTTTGCTTCTGGCATTTCCCATTTGGTTTTCTCGAACTTTTCATCTTTAGTTAGATTCAACACTACTTCCTTCTCTGTAGTTACCAATTTCTTGTGTCTTAGAAACATTGGATTTCATAATTTGTTTGACATCATACAGATACTGCGTACATTTAATTTTCCATTGAATTCTTCATATTATTTCTTGTACAGTTTCAATCCTTTGATTGCTATCATAAGTGTCATTATCACATCCACTCTACTCATGTGAGCCAGCTCAGGCCTTACTGTTGTGTTTGGGTAGAAGAACTTGTACATAGATCTTAACAATTTTGATATAGAAGCTTTGTCATAAAACACACTTATGTTGTTTCATACTTCATCCCTTGTTATCTGATCTTGATTGTTTTTCCCCAGTCATACCATCGTTATTATTTCCACTCAATGCATTACATCATAATATTGATATGTAGGACTCCACAGTTCGCCCCACACTATGTTGTTTATTCCAGAGAACAACATGACCATTTGTGTATTTCTCTTCTTGATTTCACTTCGCACCTTTTTTATTTGTTTGTGTATGGCGTCACCTTCACAGTACAAGTCATAAGGGGTAACTTCTCCTTCAATATACACTCTTTCTTTGTTGTCATTCCATATTAATATTTCTTTTGATTTTCTATATTGTTCATCTCTAACAATCTTCTCTGCTTCTTCCAATTTGTTTACATAAGTATTCTCCTCATGCCACAATGCTTTTACTGGCTTTTTGTTTTTTAGTCTCCATATAGGTAATAGCATGGGTACTGAAATTGTTGGTGGCAGTGTACATTTTAATAACATAGTAATTGTATGCTTCTCTATCTCTTCATACAAGCCTTCCATTTTTGATGTAGTTGCCATCCCAAACATAGCAGGATAATTGTTTTTACTTGTTTTGATATTTTCCCAAAATATGTTTGTCAGTCCATTCTTTATCAGATTCTGAGCAGTTTCAGCTTTTATCACAAATTTTGAAGTTATGCATTCTATATCAACAGCCAATTGGTTTTGCGGTTGTAACATCTGGTTAATTTCATGTTTTGTGAATGCTTTGGTACACAATAACTTTATCATTAATTTTGTTTCCTTTTCATACACTTCACCATAGATTCTCTGTACTATGTTATCCATTTTTTGTCTTCTCACTGTTATTTCCTCCAAAAGGCGTTTGTCATCTGTATCCACCCATGATATCTCACTAGGCTCTCTTTCACCCCATTTCTCCATGTTGATTTTGTCTATTTCTTTTTGAGTTTCAGGGGTTAATGCGATCGTATTTGATTGTAGCAAAAGCTCCTCCATTTGCATTTTCTCTTGTGATTTACTAACCATTTCAATAATTTCTATCAGTCTGTTTTCTCCTTCTTTTCACATTATCTCTGATTTCTTTATTATCTTTGTATACCCACATTGAGGATATTCGTGAATATACTTCTTCATATCTTGTGTAATCATTTTATTAATATCTTTTCTTTCAACTTCTTTAATTGTGTCCAGTGTGCTAGCACTTTCTCTTTTAATTAGATTACGAGTTATTAGCCATGGTTGTTGCTTTAGGGATTTCAGTCTCATGTTCAAAGTGGCTCCCCACATAAATTTCTTGGCTTCATCATTCAGTATGTCGATTTCTGAGGGACATATTCCAGTTTTGTTGGCAAGCTCTACAATACTCTGTCTGCCTAACATGTGTTGTTGTGTTAGCAATCACGTATAAAACTTTTCAAACTTCTGTTGAACTTTCTTAGTCAGCGATAGTGACAATATTTCTACATACTGTAACAGCCACTGCTTTACATTGACCAGTATCAGAGCTATTGCTATTTCTTACTTTTTATTCTTCACCATGCCTTTCCGTTCTTTTCTTCTGATTGGCAATACTAGTTTTTCATTGTTTGTCAAGGCTATACTTAATATCCATATTGATGTCCATGCTCTTATGTGTGGTGCATTGACTTCTTCAAAAATCATATTCCTGAAATTTCGTTTCGAATCTATCTTGTAAGCTTTTCTAATTTCCAGTAATGCCATTTCCACTGTTCTATGATAGGTTTTTATCAGCGATGTTATGTCAATCCTGGGCCATTCTCCATGTACAGGCTTCTCTGTTTTCATTTCTTTGCACGCACTCATGATATTTTTTAGATGTTCAGGTGTCTGGTTCATACTGCACTTTACATACAGATTCCCTGTTTCTTCTAGATTTTCTTTCATTCCAAGCATTTCCATGGTTTTCACTTGATAATGCATATCTATTGCTATCTTTGTCTCAACCATTAATTTTTCTGCTGGCGCAATGTTGTTTATCTGCAAATCTATGTTAATCATTTCTGATATTGCTTCGCCACTTTTTTCTATTATAAAAATATTTTCCAATTTGTCTTCTAAATTTTGTAGAAATTCTGGTACTTCTTTTTCTTCTCATGTTTTCATGATTAGTATTACTTTCATCTTATATTGTTTAGTGATTTTCAGCATTTCTTCAACATGTTCTTCCAAGTTTCTAGAGACCATCTCTGCTTGTTTCATGAAATATATCATCATTAAGTGCTCTCTGTCTAGATTGATCTGTTCACATTTCTCTATCAGCTTATTGTTATTCTTAATCAATTTCTGGACATCTTTTAGTGTGAATTTTTCCTTAAACATTATATGTACTGTACTTTTGAAGTAAGGTCGATTGAATGCCTCCTTCATATCTCTCAAATATGCAACAATCATGTTGCATACTGGCCTATTTTGTTTGTCAATTACATTGGGTTTTCCAATGCCTCTGTTTCTTTTGTTGATGAGTTCTGTTGTAAAAATCTTTTTGTCTCTGGTGACAAATTATCTTGCAAATTGTAACGTATTTTCCTGTTCACTATGAAATATGGGTGGATTTTATCTTTCCCAATTTTCATCATTCTACTTTCTCACTCCTCCAATCTTGATGACTTTGTTGGTGTGGATGATTGTCTATGTGAGAATGGCTGTGAACTATGTGTTCTGAATGAACTCATTGACGGCTGTTCTGAAGTGTCCATTTCTGATTCTTCACTGATTTCTTGAATATCTGGGTCAATGTATTGACCACAGACTTTAGTACCTGCTGCCTTTAAGTGAAGTTGAGGACTTATTCGCATAGCTTTGTACTCTCCGCCCTTTTATTGGCTTCAAGTTCTGCTGGATTTGGGGGAGTGTTCCATTGAGGAGCTCGATCTTTGATCCAACCTCACACCCTTTAATTGACGATCAGTATCATGATGATGGCCCTCTCTTATCTGCCTGCCCTTTAAATGACATTTGGTAGAGGGTGATCTTTTTGGTGTTGTCTCCATCCTCATGCCCTTTAACTGACAATCTGATTGTGGAGATTTTCGTCACACTCGTCTTCTTCTGTTAATCAATGAAGACTGCTCCATCCTCATGCCCTTTAACTGACAATTGGATTGTGGAGACCTTGTGCTTCCAATATGACTGCTAGAATTCTCTCCCCTCGTCACGCCCTTTAACTGATGATCGGATTTTGGGGATTTCCTGCGTATTCTTCTGCTCTTCAACAGTGATCTGCTGTTGGCTCTTTTCATTATCTAATCTAAATGGAGTTACTAAATTTAAATCCCATATTTCAGGATCAAATTTATTTTTATTTTTTACAGCGCTCTGGGGCATTACTCTCCTCTCAACTTCATCATCTCCCTGTGTAGGGTTGTATTCTTCTTGAAATTCTTCTTCTGCTACACTGTCGAGATCATCCATTTCACAATATATACCATCATTATTTTCTACTAATTTAAATTGTGCATTTTCGTCTAATTTCGCTTGTTCTATGTCCTTTGTCGCCCTTTTTAAATTTTGAAAGTGTAAAATTCTACCGTCACTAAGTTTATAATTATTATTAGGTAATGTTTGTGAAATGAAAAATGGCCCTGACCACTGTGTTTTTAATTTTCTTACCTGGTTTACGTTGTGTGTCCTCAATAATGTGTATGTGTAAACCTCATCACCCTTCTTGTGTGGTTTTCTTATTGAAATTTCTCTGCTGTCTTATCGCAGATTTTTTTGTGTTGTGACACATCGCTTCATGGATCCCTGTTAATTGATTTTTTATCTTCTTAATATATTCATTATCCAGTTTGTCAGAATAGGTATTGTATTGCATAGATATCAGCGTTGCTGCCTCTCTACCATACATCGCTTTGAAAGGTGTTGTCCCTGTCGTAGAATGTACTGAAGTATTGTAAAAATACTCTACCATTTCGATTACCTCTCTCCAATCTCTTCCACCAATCCTTGATGTTAACACTCTGATTAATTTAATCATCATCCTATTTAAACGTTCCACTGCCCCATTTGCTTGTGGGTGGTAAGCCATTGTTTTCTCTGTCATTATCTCCAACAACTTCGTCATTTCTTCAAATAGCTTACTTTCAAATTGCACACCTCTGTCAGATATTATTACCTCCATTGGTCCAAATTTTAATATCCATTCTTTCATTATTTTCCCTGCTGTGATTTTTGCTGTTGTGGAATCCAATGGAATCATCTTTGCATATTTTGTAAAATTGTCTACTATTACCAGAATATATTGGTAACCTTCATCATTTTGCAACAATTTTTCTAGGTCAATATGGTGTGTTTGCAATTATTTTCTCCAATGGCGCCATTTGCCTTGGAAAGTGGCTCTTATTATTTAACAGGCATGTGGTGCATTTATTAATAACGTCCTCTACTACTTTTCTAACTCCAATTGTTATAAATATTGTGTTAAATGTTTGTTCAGTTTGGATTATTCCAATCTATTCTCAGTGTTTTTCCATGCACATACATTAACCCATTTTTGTTTATTTTCCATGTATATCTCTGGAAATAGCTATTTGCTTCCTTGCTCAGTTGTTTAGTACCGTCTTCCAATTTTCGTCTTATCTCTGTCATTATCAGATCTATTTTCTGTTTTTCGACAATTTCACTCTCATTGATTTCCTCTTTAATTGTGATGGGCATTATCGCTTGACCCTTTTTATCTGCATTAATGTCTGGTAATTCATTGTATTTGCTATGTGGCAAAAAAATCGAATTTCTTCTTTTCTCCTTCCTGCTTTTCTACATCTCTTTGGTATTCCAGTAGCGCAGTCCAGAAATCAGCATTTTTATGTAGCGTACCCTTTCTATGTTCGATTGTAAATCTAAATTCGTTTAAATATTCTATCCACCTTGACACAATTGATGATTTATCTCCCGAAAATTTCTTGAGCCATGCCAAACCACTATTATCTGTTCACACTTTAAATTTCTGCCCAATCAAAAAGTATCTAAATTTCTTTATACTTTCTACTAATGCCAACATCTCCAACTTTGTTGACCCATAATTTTCTTCACTTGTTTTTAGTCGTTGGCTAAAGAATTGTATAGGTACTTCTCTACCATTTTTCATCTGTCCCAAACAAGCTCCTATCGCAACATTGCTCGCATCACAATCTAATATAAACTCCTCTTCATAATCAGGTGTATTTAGCGAAGGCATTTTAGCAAGTTTATTTTTGATGTTTTCTAATTGTTCCTCTTCTCTCCATGTCCATTCAAACAGTTTAGATTTTTTAAGTAATGCCGTTATTCTAGTTGTTTTCTGAGCTATATTTGGTATGAATGATCCATAATAGTTGATGAACCCCATTATTCTTTGTATATCCTTCTTTGTTTTTGGGCTTTTAATATTTAAAATCATTTCCTTTGCATTGTTTTTCATTTTAATTTCGCCTTGTTGTATTCTTCTTCCCAAAAACACTACTTTGGTTTTTAAAATTTCACATTTTTTTCCATTCACCCTCAATCCGGCATTGTAAAGAATTGTTAACGTTCTGTCCAATTTTTCTAAATGCTCATCTACTGTATTACTCACAATTAGTATATCGTCTATGTATGCACACACTCCATCTTCCATTTTTTTATTCTTTTGTTTCAACACTTTCATTACAGACTGTTGAAATGTTGCTGGTGCATTACAAAGTCCAAATGCCATATACATCCATTCAAACAAGCCGTAGGGAGTTATAAACGCTGTCTTCTCGATATCCTTAGGCTCCATTGGCACCTGCCAGTATTTATTTTTTGTTGCTTCATAAATCATGTCATCTATTCACAGTAACGGATAAGCATCTTTTTTAGTCACATCATTCAAATTTCTGAAATCTATACAAAGCCTGTATTTTTCACCCTGTTTTACAAACACAATTGGTGACGCATAAGGACTTTCACTCGGCCTTATAATTTTATTATCAATGAGCTCATTTAAAATTGTATTGTATTTTTCTTTCAGATTTTCCAGTACTCTTCTGCAGGGTAATCTAATTGGTTCATCCATTGTAGTAATTATTTTATGCATTTCTCTGATTGCTTTCCCCACACTGATTTCTCCGAAGTTGAATATTTTATTATGCTTATTCAAAATTTTCACAAGCTTTTCCTTTTCTTCGTTATTCAGATGTGGGTATTCTTCTTCCTTGATTTCCGGTATCTGAAACTTTTCTTCTTCTTCTTTAGTTATTATGTTTATCATTTTGTTTACCATCTGCTTCCTTTTATCATAACTTTCTCTTTGTTAAAATTGACTATGTGATTTGTTGTGTTCAACACTGGTATCCATCCCTTGCCTTCTCGTATCATGCACAAGCTTAACGGAGTTGATAATTTCTTTGTATTTATGCCAATTTGGTCATATATCATTACCTCAGTGTTTATTCTTTCACTTGTTACAATTTCACACATTTTCCAATTATTTGGTAAAATTTTCACATCCTCTGTTAACTTAAACACTATTATATCATCCATCTCACAATCTTCATAAGTTGTTACTACCTCTTCTTGTACTGTTATCGTTCTATCCTTATAGTTTATAATGCACTTGTTGTTTGTGAGAAAGTCATTACCCAATATCACTTCATATGGCAATTGGTTTCTCTCCGTATCAATTACTGTGAAAGTTTGTTGAAATGTCATGTTTGCCACTCATATTGGTACATTTTCCAGCTTACCTTTCACGTCAATGTAATCTCCAGAAGCATTTATTAACCTATTTTTTTGATATTGAGTTGTTGTCTTTTAAAGCCAACTTTCATTGCACATTCATCCATTATTATGGATATCACCACTCCCATATCTACTGTCGCTTCTGCCATCACTCCATTAATAACAATTGTTATCGTATTTGTTTTTAGTAGATCTGTCACTATTAGTATGGGTGCTCGGTTTTTCAGAGATGGTGCTCCCTCTAATTTAAATTTTCTACTTCTGCTGATTAAATTTCCTCCTCTTCTTCTTGTTCTTTTTCAATTAACTCTTCTTCTTCTATCCAATTAATTTGCTTGCAAAATTTTTTTGTATGTCAATTATTGCCACACATCTGACATTTCAAATCTTTTCTTTTTATTTGTTTTATCATACCATCTTTCATTTTAATGTTCACCAATTCCTCTCCCAATTTTTTATTCATTGGTTTTTCTATTGTTGATTTTTCATTAATTCTCGCATTACTTTCCATTGTAATTTGTATCGCCAATCCTTTCCTGATCATCTTATCCAATGAGTCATCTGCATCACATTTATTTTGGAATTGCGTCCTTATTGCCTCTGGCAATCCTTTACAAATATGTGCAAATAAATCATATTTAGAATAACTGTTTTCTCTGGAACTCAGTTTTAACAGTCTTTCTACTTGAGACATATAATTTCGTAAATCATCCTTACTGTTCATCTTTATTCCATTTAACAGCATTCTATACTGGCTTTTAAAACTTTCATCGTCATAATATTGTTGGTATTTGCCTATCAACTTTTTGTAGTTCATTTTTGTTTCTGTTTCTAACACTAAATAATGTTGGTATGCAGCTCCACTTAAATATAACGGGAATCTTGCTGCTGCCCTATGTTGTGTTACCTTTTGTTTCTTCATGCTCATCTCGAATATCTCTAACC
>CABFPE010000635.1:412624-442774 GCA_900660155.1 Hofstenia miamia | reverse complement strand
TATATATATATATATATATATATATATAAATATATATATATAGCATTAATGTAACGTGGGTATTGAAAAAATTTTTTATTCTATAGGGATGCACCCCTATCTGAAATTTCTGAATCCGCCACTGGGCCTATAATTATGTGCGTTGGTCTCATTATTTTTTAAAAGCGGAGTAACATGTTATTCTTTTAGGGAATCCGGGACTGTTTTGATTTAATAAATTCATTAAAAATGTAGTTAAGGAGAATATTTATTAAGTGTGCGGTTTCCTTAATCATCCATGAGGGAATATTTTAAGGCTGACTGGATTTCCCAGATTTTAATTTGCTTAAAACTTTGAGCATTTTATAACTAGTCGTGAATCTGAAGGTAAAATCGGGTCCATTAGACTTTTCATTTTCAGCAAATTTTACCCCATCGCAAGAATAATTGCCCAAATTGTTTTAATGATTTGTTTAAATTATTGGAAATGGGATAAGGATCTTTCTTTAATTTGAAATAATCGTTTGTTATCGTGATAATTTCATTGGCGACACATTTTCTGAGATTTGTCAAATTATGAATGAAGCTTTATTTTGATAATTGGGATAGCCTTCCATTATATTTTTTATGTATGTGTTATAGGCCTTATGATTTGCTATGTTGTAAATGTTTTTTAGCTGGTTCCTACGGTTAACATTTTCCTCACATTGTTTTTTCAAAAAAGTTTTTATATGCCTGGTTTTTAGTGGGAATGTGTGTTTTACAATCGTTTGTTATCTTTGGCTTTAGATTTATTAAGATTTGATAAAATGGGTTGTTTAAAAAAATACAAATTTTTGTAAAATTCAACAACTTTAATGAGCTTACCCATCATTATATTTGGTTCAGTTACTGCATAAACATATTGCCAGTTTTCACTTTAAAATGCAGATTATAGATTATTTAAATTATCCTTACTTCGAAAACAGGTAGTAATCATTTTTTGATGTGTTTTTACTACGTTTAGATATACTGATTGATATTATGTGCAATGATAAGAAAAGGGGCATTCTGTTGAACGAAATTTTATTGTCAGAGAGCTATGAGTAATCTGGTCGGAATGTTTGCGTTTGCAGAATTCAAATTATATGTATTGAGAAGAGAATCCAATTCTGCTTTTTCATTGACAACAAAATAACTAATATGCCATTCTTTTAGTTTCTGTTTGCTTCATAAATTCATTTCCATATTTTTTTGAAGGAGAACACGACACATTGAGCTATTGCTTTTTTATAGTGAGAGTTTTATTTGAATGTTTTAATGCAATCCATAAACTTTCAAATTTAGAATTACTATTTGCGATATCTTGGATTTTCGGAAAAAGATATAGGACACGACCACGATTAACCTTTTCTAAGAAATTATTTAAAACTACTTCGGAAAAACCTTGAAATTGAACTATCAAGAAAACCAAATTTGAGTCGACGTCATCGTTAGTTAACCAAACGCTTGTAATTTACATAGAAGCATATATAAGACATATGTAATGCCACTATTTAAAACAACGATCTTCGCAGAATGCTTAAATTATAGACACATTTCAATCACCTCTCCCATAGGCAAAATATTTAAATGAATTCTTTGCAAACATGATTTTTACTCCAAAACGCAACATGGTTTTGGTAAAGGTATTTCTACCAGCGACGCTTTAGTGCAAGCTATTGAAAAATTGAGGAAAACGATAGATGATAATGGATACTCAACAGTAGCTTGGTTAGACCTTTCGAAATTATTTGATTCGATTGATCAGAGTATATTACTACAAAAAATTAAGCATCTAGATTTTTCTAATTACAGTGAAGGTTTAATTTCTAGTTATTTGTACAGTTGTAGGTATATAACAAGTAAAGTGTAATGAATCTTTTTCAGATTGAATTTTTACAAAAATGGAATTTAATATTTACATAAATGATTTGTACAACATATTATGTGACGTTATGCAATGTGCAGATAATACAATATTATCTAATTCTAATAATTGTCGCGAAAAAGCCATTTAAACTCGAAAAAATTGTTTCTCTTCCGCTAAGTGTTTTGCTTCTTGAAGACTGAGGGAATCCTTAAAAACTCTATTTTGCATTCTTAGGTCAAATTCTGGATCTACTGATTCTTCACATTATTAACTTTATTTTAACGGCGTTCATATAAAGCAAGTTGAGTCTTTTAAATATCTAGGAATCGTTTTTCATTCGCATTGAAATTTTGAAAAGCAACTAAATCATGATATTAGAAAAATTGCCATATCAATTAAAGCAATGAACTTAATCTCTCAAAAACTTATAACTAAAGTAACAATTCAAATAATTCATACTCCAGTATAGAGTCATTTCAACTATGCCAATATACTCTACACAGATATAAACCAAAAATTACTCAAAAATTTCAGGTAGAATTAAATTGGGCTATCAAAGTAAAAGGTATTAAGAATAATGAATACAAAAAAATCTCAAACGTATTTCTACATGCACAATGTTATAAATAATCTAAAAAACTTTAAGATTGACAAGAATATACTTTTACACCTTTAATATAAAAAGAATGAATTGGCGAGGGTATAAATTTTACAACCCTGATTACCGTACTCCATTAATAGAAACTAAAAACCCCATGTTCCAAGTTAATTATCATCATTATTTGTAAATATACCTTATTTTGTTTTCTTGACGCTTTAGAATTGTTATCGGCATTCTTTGAATACAGATATTTCTTATTCTTCTTCTATGCATAGACGATCCTAAGATTAAGAATCCGGTGTTTGGTTTGATCACTCGTTGTTCTATTAAGCGAATCTATATATGGAGCTGGTGATGCGGCAGCATTTGTAACATTGGAAACTAATTTCTTTAACAAATCATGAATAAGCAGTAGATCAGACTTTTCTAGGTGCAGAAGGGGTTACAAGTTCGCCGAGGTGTGAGGAATTCGTAAACGTTTTGAGAAAAGGGCGCCTATGATGACTATATCCCTTCTAACTAGTGCAAAAATTTCATTAATAGACAATGTGTTATCTAGATTCTAAAGTCATAAGAAAATTGCGCCAAATTTTGCCTAATGTATTATATTTGATACCTTTTTGCAAGTGATCTAGTGTAGTATGTATATAAAACATTTCTCATGTCAAGAAGCAAATATATTGTTCATGTAATTTATTGTTAAGGATTTTTATTCATTTTAGTAAAAAACAGACTGAAAGATATATCTCGCTCAACTTGAGCATCGTTAATTTACAAAATTTTCCCTCTAAATATACATTATATAATGAAAAGATATTATGTAATTAAACGTTGATTAGAGGTAATTTTTGCTGGCATATGTATTCATCTTTTGTGCTAAGACTTGATTGCATTGATCTTATGCATATTCGTTCAATTACTTTTAAATTTATAAAATTACTTAAAAATTAAACTAAAATGCACATTTATTGCATAATGCAGTATATTTAATATTTATAATATTCTATGATCGACGGTAGTGATTCTTAGCTGGGATCTTCAAATTCCAAACGTTTTTCATTACTGAGAAAAAATTTCTACAGAAATTTGCACTATTTTAAAATACTAAAATCATAAGTTTCACTCAGCTGTTCCATTTTTATAGCAATTAAGTAGAAAAAAACAACGGCAATTAGGTGCCATGAATTTGAATTCACCACAAAAAAATTTCCCTACAATAAATTCTCACTTAGGGTTGAATTATTCTTTTGATAATTAGGATTCATTTCGTTTTATTTAAAATTCCTCTACAGTTTATTAAGGGAAAGATGGCGGGTGGGGGGCAAGCTAAAATAAATAAGAGACCCATGTGTAAAAAGCTAAGAATCACTTATCTACAGAGTCAAACAAATGCTTTTGACAAATCAAGACATAATATAGCACAGCATTTATTATCATTCTATAATTGTGTAAATCAGTGTATCATTAGTAGAAATGTAAATATGTACCATTTGTATAAAAATTGGCATCAAAATTTTACACTATCTGCCATTTTTCGTAATTTTAAAGAGGAAATTCATCAAATGAAATTTTAAAGGGCTTTCTAGATTTGTTGGACCTAAGCTCTGAATTGCTATAAAGTTTCAATGTTTGGTATTAACCAGAAGCAAAACCAATTGAATTGAAGTTTTAAATAAGAATGTTTAATTTTTGAAGAGTGATCATCTAAAATTATTTATATTAACCAATTCATGAACTAATCATATTTAGACGTAATCCGGTGGTCAGCAAACAGGGCATTTGGTTGAAAAAAATAATGACATTACTGACTAAATAGTAATCTACATGATATTGTTCTAGTGAGCAATGTTGCATTAGTCAATTTTAGACTGAATGTATTTAAAAGTAGGTTAAATTTCTCTTCATTAGTACAAAAAATTTCGGTCAAAGTTTTTACAATGGTTTCTAGTTTACCTAAATTTGTAAATCTAAAAGAAAAAAACTTGTTGCTGGGGATTTATTGATGGTTTCCTTTGTCTTATATTGGAGAACAACAGTGTGCATCAAATATAATTGTTTTAACATATCATATTACTCCTGAAATATCAATGTAAGATCTCTAAATATAGAATATCTTATCTTATCTTGTAATATATGTAATGACTAGTGGAAGTTTAAGCACAGAACTTTTGGTTCTGTACTCTTAGATACATACTATCAAGTCACCATATCAAATACATGAGTCACTTAATTTTGAAGTTGCTTAGAAACCATAGACAAATTATAACAAAAACTTATTATGAAAACCATTACATGCCCTATTTGAAGTGTTTCTTTATAAAATATTGTTAGCATTTTTATTACACAGTTACTATTGTTCAATTCAATTTGTAATACCATAAGATATGCATCTTTGAAATTCAAATTTCATAAGCTGGATGATATATTTATTCAACCTTCATACTATATTAAATATTAAAGATTTATTTAATTGTACAAATTGATGTAAAACATAGTGTACAATGTCATTGATAAATACATGAACTGCAATAATTATAAGCAAATAAACAAACACAAACAATTCACAAGAGCATGTCGTTCAAGTTGAGTTGGTAAATTCTGTTTACACGAGACATGTCTGGGACATGTCACATGTAAACAGAGTTTAGAGAACTCACATTAAAGGAGGACGATTAAACTTTAGCTGCCGGAACACCTCAAATTGAAATCGTGTGAAATCTAAGAATATTACTTTTTATAAATTCAAAACACTACTATATAGGTGTGTTGGGAGCATGGTGTTTTACTATAATATAAAATTATAAAATGAAATTCACGTAACAAACTGTGTTCAGATGAGTATCTTTTAACGAGTAACCTATCATTTGATAGAAGTTGAAAAGAAGATCGTCTGAAAGCATACATAAAAAGAAGATTGTCTGAACACACATCATTCATTTGAATGAATCATTAGTTAACGACTTGTATCAAGAAGTCATAGTCTTCAAATACGAGAATTTGAAGTTTCAAATATTTACATTTCAATGTATTAAAGCATAAATTGAACATAAAGTGCAATAGTTTTAAAACCCTGCTATAGGACAACAGAATGGATTCATGTCACAATAAAAACTCAAAGGAAAATAAATATCTGGAAAGGCCTGATTATGTTATGAAATCGACAAACATGACTATAATAATACTAGATAATTTTATTATTATTACACATAAGTTTCTATTAATCGAAATGTACGTGTCAATAGTATGTCGTATTGTTGAATATTTTGACGCTATTAGAATGCGTTCTGACAAAGCTTGCAATATTGCGCTGAGCTTTAAGCAAAAGGTTTTTCTTCACACAGAACTAGTGATAGTGCCCTTATAATTATCGACAGCTTTTCAAATAGTTGGTTTCTCAAAGAAAAAGCTTGGAATACATTTCTATTAAAACGAGTGTTCCAAAAAACGCAAGCTTGTAGACATTATGAAGTTGAACATGGATATTTTTGAGCAAGTATAGTTACATTTTATTGAATTTGAGCTAATCACCTTATACAAGATTGTATACGTAGTTATTTCTATACAACTGATGTTAAGATTATTTGCTATAATGAATTTTCATAAGGCTTGCAACTTTATATTACATATTTATATCAAATCCTACAAGGCTTTTTAAGACATAGCCTTGGCTTATGGATAAAATTGTGTAATGTTCGCCAGATTATTCAAATAATTTACACTGCATATATATGTAGACAATTTAAATAACACTTTCTATTGATTACTTAAATTAAAAATCACGAGAGCCTTTGGTTGCATATTTTCACGATAGCACTCCGGCCATTTTCCTGAAAAACCTGCACTGTGTTTTCACGACAGTGAATGAAAATCACTATTAGAATGGCAGGATGTTTGAAACTATCAAACTTGCAATATATCGGGAGATAGCGAACTTGAAAACCTATTTTGATGAATTCGATGTACACATAGTCACATACTATTTTGAACTAATTAACATATTTTGAATGAGATTGCTTTACCTTATTCAAAATTTTGTTATTCATCATTACCTTTAAGCAATTGAGAAAATACGATGACAAACGATCACACTTAATCAAACATAAGAACATTCCCTCAGTTTTGTATGTATTAACAATCTTCAGAATGATGGATTTTGATAGATATGTTCAAATGCTGAAACGGTTATCTTCTCTATAAAATACTGCAACACCGAAAAATCTGAAATTGATCGAATGGTTGAAAAGCAGTTCACCATATTTCTGTTGTTACATATGCTCCCATAAGTAAAAATTTAAATCATTTTCCTAGTAAAACCTATGCCAGATATCGCATTAAGCTATACACCAGCGTAACTAGGCGTCCAAGTTATATGCAATGTATTATAATAGCTATATTTGCTTTACTATAAATTATTGATCCATTTTTGTCATGGTTATGCAAATTTCCCAAAAGTACCAATAAATAATTCTGCTTTACTTGGCAAAAATGAATTAATTATTAAATGCAAAGTTGATGAAATTAGTGCATACTGTGTACATAAATAAAGTCATTACATTTTCACAAAATTTCCAAAAATTATCAAATAATTGAAGCCGCAAATAAAATTCAAAGCAGTATGATTAAAAATGTCAAGTAAATATATTGAAACAAAATAAGTATTTTCATAAAACTTCTTAGAAAAACTTAATCAAAACCATTCAATATAATCGGCATAAAATAAAATATGCTATTAGAACTATAAATTTTTGGGAAAATTTATTCAAAAAATTACCACAAATTAGAAGGATGCTTGGGACAATGCAGAATTTGCATATTTTGTTAATCTACCCTAGCCACCTTCAGCGCATAAAGTCGTTCATTATTATTACAGTTTCATTTACTCTGTTATGCCTATAATTTGTTTAAAAATGGTAATGGCAGCAACAAAAATCTAGTTTTTGGTTGCGTCAAATTACTTGGGACAACAATAACAACTTGAGGTTTTTGTTAACTAATACATTCAAAGCTAAACTGGTTGTATATTTGAATCATTAAGTTAATATTATAGCATATTTGTCAGAAAATCAGTTTTCTAGGCTATTGGATTTTTACTTATTACTACCAGCTCCTAATCATGCCTGGTATAGATATAATTTCTTCAAAAAGAATTGAAATTGTGGCATTGCTACGTCTTGGAACTCCAACTGTAAGGCAAATTGCTGAATAGGCTGGTGTACGTAAAAATACTTTTTTCTGATTTCAAAATTTGAGGTGTGTGATGTTAAAGAGAAAAGGTCGTTGTGGGCAAAATTATAGATCGCCTTGGCGAAAACCCAAAACAACTCTTAAAGAAGATCGCAATTCAATGCGGAATTTGCAAAGAGCTCCTCTTTTAGATGTTGAGAGGCTCCAGCATGAATGGAGAGAAGCAGGAACAACAGTTTCCGTTAGTACAGTACAGTGACGAATGCGCAAATATGGTTCCTAGAATGAAGGCTAAAAGATTGCAAATTGCATTGACTCAACAAAATAGGATCGAGGACGATTGGGGAAAAGTCTGCTTATCAAATGAAAGCACTTTTGAGTGCAAAGATGCTCAAAGAAGAGTTTGGTATAAAAACACTCCCAAACCCACATGTGCAACTATTAAGCACCCAAAAAAGATTATGATATGGGATTATCTTGAGTCGTATTGATCAAAGAAGACCACATATTGTGGAAGGGATGATGAATTCAGAACAATACTGTAAAGTAGTAAATCCTAGAGTGGTTTAACTCCCTAGAAAACAGCATTTATATTCATGATGGCGCTCCCTGCCACAGATCAAAAACAATAAAGACTTTTCTTAGTGATAAAATATCAAAACCTTGGATTGGCCTGGCAATTCCCCAGACTTAAATCCAATAGAGAATCTCTAGGGAATCTTTAAACAGCAGATTTCTTCTGTTACAATAAGTAACAAAACCCAACGGATTGAAGAACTTATTTGGCACTGGTTCCATGAACCAAATTTGTAAGCAATAATGACTAACCTTGTGAAATCAATGCCTAATCGTATAAATTCAGTTATCAAGGCTTAAGGTTGTAATACAACATATTGAGTTTCTTATAATTTAAAATTTGAATAAAAACCGGTTTTTATATTTGTTTCTTCCATCCAACAGGTTTGTCCCAAGTAATTTGATGTTGTCTACAGATAATTATTTCTCAAAATTTTGAATATCCAGCGACATATATAACCTAGGTACTATTGTTTACAACAAATTTCATCGGAGACTATATTTAAGCACAAAATTAATTTCAATACTTGAAAAAAAGACTAAGAAATTAGTAATTAGGTTAAATGTAGAATGTCGCCTACTGTAATATATAGCAATTGTATGAATTAAATGAAACAATCGAATAGTTATATGAAAAACAAAGTTCGCTCAACAATATTTAAATACGCAGGATATAAAACCAATTGATAACAGACATATTTCACAATATATAAATCTTAGAATTTTTTAATTAACTGCCTTAATATCATGAAGCATTCTCACCATATTTGAAAACAAAGTTATAAGGAATTTGTGCATACAAAATTACTAGCAATTAATTGAACTAGCAACGAATTATATCTGAAATATAAATGGTAAAACACTAAATATGTGTTAATGTAAATTCAAAAATATTTACCCAATCGCAATTTGTATTTTTACAGATTAGCAAATATAATCCAAAACCCAAAAGAGGTGTGACAATAGCATGACTAAAACTATTTCGAGTATGTTATTCATGACTGTTTCAACCAATCAAATAATTAGACAAATGGTACAATAAAAATCCAAATTCCTCTCAGAATGGACACGTGAAGTAATTTTAATAAAGCCAATGTGTTCATTAATTAATATTTTGGGAAGGATTTGAGATAAATTTGGAAAATTTGAGATTTTTAAGAATGAAAAAAAGTACCAACTGATACTAAATATCATAGTTTACTGCCTAGATTTCACCATAAACTAGCCCAAAAGTGCAAAGAACATGAAAATTTGCTAGCAATAGCCTCAGCACAAAAAGTTAGATATTGTATAAAACGGACAGCACCTGTATATTTGTAATAATCTGCATGTTTGAACTAAAGTTAATTAAAACCCTATTTATTCATTTATTATATAATTAAGTAATTGTAGTGAAGAAGATGTTCATGAGAGCAAAGTAGAGAATGGATTGGGTGCTTTAAATAAGTAATTTTTTGTGCTTGTATAATTTGTAATATTTGTCAATTTCCTTAATGATTTATTTACATAGGTTAGTAAGTATTTCAGTGCTCCACTATATTCAAAAATCAAAAAATTCAATTGTGTAAAATGCACTTAATTGATTTTATATTTTCAAATTATTGTTGGAAAGATATGTTTGTAAATACAAAGAATATAGTTTAATGGGTTAAAGTAAAGCAATATGAATTGCAATAACTTTTCAAGGAAATGCTTTGTTCATGATAATCATATTTATTGCACTTATTCAAATAAAAAATAGAGATTTGTTGTGTAAGAAACACAGNAAGTAATTTTTTGTGCTTGTATAATTTGTAATATTTGTCAATTTCCTTAATGATTTATTTACATAGGTTAGTAAGTATTTCAGTGCTCCACTATATTCAAAAATCAAAAAATTCAATTGTGTAAAATGCACTTAATTGATTTTATATTTTCAAATTATTGTTGGAAAGATATGTTTGTAAATACAAAGAATATAGTTTAATGGGTTAAAGTAAAGCAATATGAATTGCAATAACTTTTCAAGGAAATGCTTTGTTCATGATAATCATATTTATTGCACTTATTCAAATAAAAAATAGAGATTTGTTGTGTAAGCAACACAGCATTGCTCCATGTGAGTGGCTTTAAATCTCACACTATAATTTAATTCAATTATTTAGCACAAAGTTTGCAACTTTTTTGCTTAATTATACTCATAATTACTTTTTAACAAACAGGTTGCATTTGAACCAACAATCTTCCATTGAAAATGGACATGATAAACTTTCACTAATTTTCAATAAATATTAGAATGAATAAAGTTTTTGATAAACTATTTGTCCACATGTCAGAACTCTATAAATCTTGAGTTTTTGTTAGACTGATGTTTTCCTAAGTTTTAGAGATGGGGGTATTTCAGCAAAAGTAAAGTTTTCATAGATTTGATGTGTGTTATACATATTGTGATTAAATCAGCATTAAACTGACTAAAATTTAACCAAAGCTTTAAAGTGTTTGAGAGCAAGAATTCACTAAATTTTCAAGATGTAAAAAAATTGTGATTTACAAAAATGTTTTTAGATTACTAAATTTGTCATTGACATAAAATAGATAAATCAATTAACATTATTTGACTTATTTTTAAAAAATCAAAATACATAAAGAAGCACAAATAAATATATAACAAATTAATGATGACACCTCAGTGCAAACATCTTGTAGATAAATAAATTTCAAGCAGAAAGGGCAAGACTAGATTTATATTATATAAAAAACTGAAATAATTATGATTTTGGTGAGGCTACATTTATATTTTACTTGTCCCTTTAAGCTAGGTTATGGCAAAATCTATCCAATAAACAGTGATATTTAGCAACACCCCAAATTTGGGACATCTGGTACTTTTTTTGGTTGATACTTAAAGGGAATACCAAAATTCTCAAAAGGAATATCAAGTATCCCAAAATGTCTCCCACATATCTCAAAACAGATACTGTTTTTGCTGATCAACAAAGTTGGTTTAGAAAATTAAATTGGTAAAATGAAATGCTTTATAAAGTCACTATCTGTTTTGAGATATTTATATTAACATTGAGAAATGTGGTATCCTTTTAAAGTACCAACCTTTTTTCATTCTCACAAATTTTAAATTTCCAAATTTATTTCAAATCTTTCTAGATTATTATTTATTTAACACAAAAAAATTTCAGCAAATGTACATTTTGAGTGAAATTTGGAAGATTTTGGATATCATAGAGTGAAAATGTAACAGCTCATTGTGATAGGTAGTGAACTGAATTTAAATCTTTTTTAGAAACTGCTTAGTTATTATATATTAAGAAATTTACAATAAATGTAACAGTAATCCTTAATTAGTAAAAAAAATACAAGGTGAATATTTTTCAAATATTTACTATTTACATTCAAATAATCTTTGACAAATATTATTATAGATATGACATCATTGTTAATCTTTTTTTGTTAATTCTTTTTTTCCAAAAAACTTAGTGTTAATGTCTATATTTCAAAAAAGAATATTATTAACCTAAAAATGTTGTTTTGCATTCAACAAGAATATTCTAGATATTTAGCCAAAAGACCATAAAACTTTTCTATAAGCTTAATGAAAATCACTCTAAAAGGAGGGCACACTTTTTATATCAGTAATCAAAACAAAACAGAAAGACGAAACTGTGGAAGTAAGAATATAACTGAAAGAATAAGAACTTCCCACCTAGCTGTGTCATACCTCCTCAAGAAGCTCAAACCTAGAATTATTTAAGCAAAACATGTTTTGTAAGATAATGGAGCTCAGCCCATACGATCACACTATATATTTTTCAAATATGCCTAAAAGGTTTTATGAAATGTTATAAAGCCAAAATATAACATCAAATATTCACCCTGATAGAAAACATTTATAACATCAATCATTGTACTTCAAATACAAATAGCAATGTACAAGCACTCAAACTGTCTTCAAAACATATTAATAATATTTTGCATACAGTTTTTGCAGGTTTTTCAAGTTTAGTTCATATTACTTAGCCTAAGTTCTAGTTGTTTGTCTTAAGTTTGAGTTCATGTATATTTTTTGGGAAAGAGTTCTGAAATTAATCAAGTTTTCTAGCATAAGAAAAGATTAATCTTACAATAAACTGAGTTTTGTATTATAAAAATATTATACTATAAAATAGATTGTGGCAACTGTACCACCCTTAAAATTTTTTAATCTTTTAAAAAGGTAAGTGTGCTTGCCTTTATCCTTAGATTTATTGTTATTGAAAATCATTATTAAATATAAATATAAGTTAAGCATAGATGTACTCATCTATGATTCAGATGCCCAGTTGTGATGATAATGTAGAATCACAGGGGAGCTCCAGCTACTCTACCAGTACTGGGTAACTCAAGAGTTTAGATCAAAGGTTGCAAAGTCTACCATAGCAGAGAGTGACCTGCATTCCAACAGAAAACATACATTGGTGGTTCACTGATTTTGCCTAACAAATAGAGAAATTCCATTTGAAAAAGAAATTCAGCAGTGACCAATTCACATGGCATAATGCTGAAGCCATATCTCTGAAGCCATCCATACTTGCCAAGGTGCTAATTGTGTGTCTCAAGTATAAATTCCTAGCTCAATAAACAATTTATCTCAGAGTTGTCTTATCTCAGCTCATGTAAAAAAATAATAAGTAAAAGGCACATAATTGCTGTGCATTAACATTCACCAACAGCATAGTATATTTTCAAAGTGTAAATTATTATGTGAATGTACAAACAGATCAAATAAAAGATGTTATTCCCTACATGTAATCATAACCTAAATTGGCCACAATTTGGGCTGTCACTGTTAAGGAGCTATTTGTTGCCTCAGACCCAGTCAGTTTCTTCCCAAATTGTCACCAGATCTTAAGCAATAGTTATCATTACCAAATCTTTAACAATGAATCTAAAGGGGGTTAATAGATAATATATTGAAAAGATCAAATGCAGTAGAAGGAAGCCAAATTTATTATGTGCTTTGCTATAGTGACTCACAAATTTATTACAAAAATCTGTTCTTATTACCTGAATTGTTTACAATTTCAAAGCACAGTTTCCCTTGCAAAGTTAACATGAGCAATCACACATAATTCAAATTGAGGGGACAAATACTAACACTATCAAATAACTACACTGAAAATTAAAATAATTGATTAAAAGAAATTGATACAAATAGATAGCAGCAAATCAGGAAATCAAAACATCAAAAAGATGCAACAATATTTCAGAGTGCCAAAATAATAAGATCGGAAAAAAGTAGGCTGAGAGTGACTCTACATGCCCCCCATTGCTGGTTAAATTTGCAGTAGGAGTTTTACTGTGTTACCAGACATGAACTTTTGCATCTCCTCAATCATTTATGTGGCTAGGATGTCATCCCAAGACTTAACTTCAGCATATCTAGGTTGCTGGGTGATCTGCATAAGAGTCTCTTTCTGTGTAACCTCTTCACTCTTCAGGCAGAAGAACTCAATATCTGGTAAATGGGCACTAATCAGAAAAATCCTTCTTAAGTTGTTTAGCCTCCATGTAAACATATCATAAAACCTCTCATAAAGACAAAGGCCTTTCAGTGCTATCATGAGTGTCATGAGGGTATCAGTGTCCAAAGTGTAGGCATCTTTGGGACTGATCCAGGTGTTAGGGTAGAAGTGAATTATCCATAAACAGGGAGCAATACTTGTTGACCTGCTGTAAATTCATCTCTTCTGGATAAGTAACCTCTGCTCACAGCATAATGATAATCTTGATGCACTTCATGATGTTGTAGTATTGAGTGAGGGTTTCAATGTTGTTTATCCACATCAAATCACCAGATGCCTGAAACAATATAAGACCACAGGGGTCCAGTGTTGCAATCTTGTTTTGAATTTTCATTAACTGAGTGGAGATTGGTTGCCCCTTCTGGAAAATGTCCATAATTGTGAGCTTACCATCATTGTAAACATGTTCTGGGTTCCCATCCTCAAGTTGGGTGTCTCTGGTGTCCTTGTACTCCCATGTTTGCATTGATTTGTTGATCTCAGCCACAGTGGAGTCATAATTGATGGAATCAGAGCAGTGAGCAGAGACTTTCCTTTGCCACTTCTTGACATGCTATGATGGTAAGCAGAGTGGGGTCATTATGCAAGGTGGAGGAATACACAGCAAGTTGTGTTTGTCTGCATGGTCTTTGATATTGTCTAGTGTGACTTTCTCTCTTAATGTGGTAGTCCCAATAGTAACAGGGTAGTTTATCTTCACATCTTTAATGGAATCCCAGAATGTGCTGCAGAGTCCACACTCACAGAGTTTGGCAACCTGAGAGTTGGAGATTCAAAGGCAGGATGTGGTACATTCCACATCCAAGGCTATTTGTTGCCCAGGCAATTTTAGAAGTACTAATTCCTCGTTGGTATACATTTTGGTTAGACACCATTTCATTAAGCCCAATACATCACTGTTTTGCTTGATGACATGGTTGACAATAGAGAGCTTTTTGGTGAACTCATCTGGATGATACTCTATGATTAGAATTCATTTGTCTTTGGTAATAGACAATGCTGGTGTGGGAATGGGAGAGCTCATGACTCTGGAAAACTTCTGCATGTTAATGGTTTCAAGAAGTGCCTTGGTTCCACTCAATACTTCAACTGTGGATGATGCTAATAGTTCTTCTTTGTGGTAGAATTGCTCAGGCAAGCACATTGTCTGCTTGATAACTGTAATAGGTATGTTCTCACCATCTTTGGTGGCTTGTCTCCACATCTCTGAGAGTTTGTTATATATGCATTCAGGATATTTCATTTTCCCTAGGTTAAATAGGATCTCTGTCTTGGTGGGCACATCATAATGGGTCATTATGCACAGTGGAGGGATACACAGCAGGTTGTGTTTATCCACATGATCTTCAACATTATCCAGCATGACCTTTTCTCTCAATGTGGCAGTACCAGTAGTAATAGGATAGTTTATCTTAGCATCCTTAAGAGATTCCCAGAACTTGCTGCAGACCCATGCTCACAGAGTTTGGCAATCTGAGCACTGGAGATTCAAAGGCAGGATGAGGTACATTCTACATCCAAGGCTATTGGTCGCCCAGGTGATTGTAGAAGTACTAATTCATCTTTGGTAAACATTTCAGTTAGGCACCATTTCATTAAGCCCAGTATATTGTTATCTCAATTTTGCTTGATGACACAGTTGAAGATAGAGAGTTTTTCAGCAAACTCCTCAGGGCTGTGCTCTATAGTTAAGATTTGTTTGTCTTCTGTGAAAGACCATGCTGGCATAGGTATGGGAGAGCTCACAGCTTCAGAAAACTTTTGCATGTGGATGGCTTCAAGGAGCACCTTAGTACTGGGTGACACTTTGACTGCAGATCATGCTAACAGTTCCTCCTCAGGCAAGCACATTGTCTGCTCAATAATGGTAATTGGTATGATCTCACTGTCTTTGGTGGCTTGCCTCCATGTCTCTGCAAGCTTGCTATACCCACACTCAGGAAAGTTCATCATCTCCAAGTTAAACAGAATCTCTGTCTTAGTATGCACATCATAGTGGGCCACTAATTCCAAAAATCACTGCATCAACCCAGGGTCATGATGGATCAGGTGGCTTGTGCAGAGTGGTGCATTGTTGAACATGAGAGATGGGAACTTTCTTTCCTATGTGGCTCCCACATCTACTTGCAGAGTGTCTCTGAGAAAATGTTGAGATCTGCAAATGCAACACCCAAGCAGTTAACTATCATCTGAGGCAGAAGGTGCCCCAATGGACTATTTGTGCTGATAAGGTGGGCATAGAACTTCTCAAACCATTGCATGGCCTTTTTGGCTTTGGCAGATGATGATGGAGGTGAGCATGAGTGCAGAAGCCAGTTCTTGATTTTCCATGCAGTGGGGCAAATGGCCAGCTTGTGCATACATTTCTTGGTGAGGCACTCTTGGGCATGTTGGTTGAGAAGCAGTTGGATGTGTAGATCTTGTGTCAGAAAGATGGACAAGACCCAAACAGCTCCATGAGAATGAATAGGTGGCACAAACTTCTAAGAGAACAGCAAAATTTTGGTGGTCTTGCAAGGTGTAGGCTATGCACAGCTCCATGAGGAGCCTCTCAACAGACCAGGAGTATTGCAATGTAGGACTGCAGATATTAATAGTGGGCCAAACAGACTCAGGGTTTCTATCTGCCTTGAGATTAGTCCAGACCTTGTTGATCTTGGCTAGAGTTGCAGTGCTTTGAGAAAACGCAAAACTGATGTGCATGCTTGTAACCAAGGCAAGACCAGGCCAAGTAGCAAAGATGGATTTGAGGGTTTGTGACTGGGTGACAGTGTCTATGATAAGCCTTGTGTCAACTGCAAGGCAATGGGTGGGTATTTTCTAACACAAAAGAAGTTTGGTGTAAATTAACTTGGTTACTGAAAAGATACCAAACTGATACATACTAGTGGGACAATAGTAGTGAGTGTAGAGGATTGTGAAGTTCTCCATCCTAAAGTGAATGTTAATGACTTCCTCAGGTATCTTGTCCTGATATACTTCTTTGACAAACATCACCAGACAAATGTTCTCAACCTTTGCTAGCCTATATGCTATTTCAATCTTTTCCATTGCCTTGGGCTGGTTAACTTCACCAACTTGGAAGAAGTACACAATGAGTAAGTTCTCAAAATCAATGTTGATGAACTTGAGTTTCTGAATGGCATGCTCATTGTTCAGCAGCTGGCACAGGTGTGTTATATTAATATCCTCATCAAAAATGGTGTGGACCATACTTCACCAGTATGGCCACTTGAGTCTTCCATGCATTTTGGAGTCGTAGCATATGATGGTTTTAATTTTGGGCCTATGTGCCACATCAATGACAAAGGGAATGACATCCACTGCACATGTGAGGTTCTTGGTGTTGTATGTTTTCATCTGATGTGGCTTGGTTGCTAAAGATAAAGATTAATTAAGTTCCCAATCTTGGGTATTTAAGTGGTAAAAATACTNTCAGGGTTTCTATCTGCCTTGAGATTAGTCCAGACCTTGTTGATCTTGGCTAGAGTTGCAGTGCTTTGAGAAAACGCAAAACTGATGTGCATGCTTGTAACCAAGGCAAGACCAGGCCAAGTAGCAAAGATGGATTTGAGGGTTTGTGACTGGGTGACAGTGTCTATGATAAGCCTTGTGTCAACTGCAAGGCAATGGGTGGGTATTTTCTAACACAAAAGAAGTTTGGTGTAAATTAACTTGGTTACTGAAAAGATACCAAACTGATACATACTAGTGGGACAATAGTAGTGAGTGTAGAGGATTGTGAAGTTCTCCATCCTAAAGTGAATGTTAATGACTTCCTCAGGTATCTTGTCCTGATATACTTCTTTGACAAACATCACCAGACAAATGTTCTCAACCTTTGCTAGCCTATATGCTATTTCAATCTTTTCCATTGCCTTGGGCTGGTTAACTTCACCAACTTGGAAGAAGTACACAATGAGTAAGTTCTCAAAATCAATGTTGATGAACTTGAGTTTCTGAATGGCATGCTCATTGTTCAGCAGCTGGCACAGGTGTGTTATATTAATATCCTCATCAAAAATGGTGTGGACCATACTTCACCAGTATGGCCACTTGAGTCTTCCATGCATTTTGGAGTCGTAGCATATGATGGTTTTAATTTTGGGCCTATGTGCCACATCAATGACAAAGGGAATGACATCCACTGCACATGTGAGGTTCTTGGTGTTGTATGTTTTCATCTGATGTGGCTTGGTTGCTAAAGATAAAGATTAATTAAGTTCCCAATCTTGGGTATTTAAGTGGTAAAAATACTCTTGGTTCCTAACTCTATGTTTAGGCAAAATATGAGTAGCAGTGATGTTGCTACTATTACCAAGGTTATCATTATAATTGACCTCAGGGAGGTCTGCATAAGAGTTAGTGATGTTAGTATAACTCTCAAGTTCACATACTCAATAAGTACAAGGAGGTACTGGTACCCCTCCTCATCATGAGAGAGCTTCACAATGTCCATATGTACAACTTCATTTGTGTGTTCTGCAGCTCTGCAATGCAGCTTGGCTTGCTGTTCCAGAAAATGTCTGACTCCCTGCAACAGGCAAGTGGTGCATTTCTTGATCTCATCCTGCACTGCAGCTCTAATACTGATAGTTACATATCTTGCATTGAACATTTGCTCTGTTTAAATGATACCTAAGTGGCCTTTCTTGTGAATCTTTTGTACCAAGTCTCTTTGAAAGTATTTGGGAACTGCCAGTAGACTATTTCAGCTCTGTGTGTAAAGCAGGCCTGCATTTGTCTGTTTCCAATTATAGTGCCAAAAATACCTGTTGGCAATAGGGCTGAGGATGTAGTTGTCATTTTTCAGCTTGGCAATGATCTTGCTTAACACTTTGTCATAATGTTGTTGATGTACAATTTCCTCTTTGGTAATCTCCTCCTTCCCTAGGATAGGTCTGCATTGATCTTGGGCAGACTCTCATAGTCACTGTACAGGATAAACCCAAAAGGTGTTTTCTCTCCAAGCAGTTCCAGGATAGTCTGTATTGTTGTGCAGTCTCCCTGGACTGTGTTTAATGGAGAATGTAAAATCATTTAAGTACTCAATCCATTGGGCGAGAATATTGGATTTGTCCCCAGAAAATTTCTTCAGCCATGCCTCACTGAGTTGTTGGTGAGCACAGTGAACTGATGGCCCAGGATGAAAAAATGAAACTTTTTCAGACTCTCAACTAAAGCTAGCATTTCTGACTTCGTCCCACCATAATTTAGCTTGGCATTTTGGAGCTTGTGGCTGAAATATTGGATGGGGCTCTCTTTCTCATCAATGATCTGACTAAGCATGCCACTGATAGCAACAGAGCTGGTGTCACAGTCAATATGGCATTCCTTCAAGTAATCCAGTGTGTTTAAGTTGGGAATTCCTCTAAGCTCTTTCTTAACATTGTCAAGCTCTTCTTGCTTGACCCAGCTTCATTTAAATTCAACATTGTGCTGTAGTAAGTTGGAGATGTGCTTGGTTTTGTTAGCTAACTTTGAGATGAAGGCGCCATAGAAATTCAAGAATCTAATAAGGCATTGCACATCCTTATGGGAACTGGGAGTTTTGATTTTATCAAGATGGTCTTTTGCATTGTTCTTGATGGAAATACAACCAGGTTCAAGGATTCTTCTGAGAAAGGTGACATGAGGTTGCAATAGAGAACACTTATTCCCATTGACTCTGAGGCCAGACTCATATAACAAGCTGAGGGTGTGTCCAAGCCTTTCCAGATGCTCAAAGAAAGTGTTACCAGCAACAAGAATATTGTCCATATAGGCCATTATGCCAGGCTTAAGTACATTGTCACAATTTCTGAGCATGTGGGCTACATAGCACTGAAACATTGCAGGGGTGTTGCAGAGCCCAAAAGCCATATACTTCCACTCAAAGAAGCCTTTGAAATATCAGAGGGCTTTATTGGCACCTGCCAGTAAGCCTTGCACAGGTCAAGGCAGCTGAATAACTTGTATAGACTAGCATTGTAATAGAGATCCTTAATTCACAGGAGTGGGTATGCATACTTTACTGTAACATTTTTAAGCTTTCTGAAGTCCATGCAGAGGCAGTACTTGTTGCCTTGTTTAATAAAGACAGTAGGGGCTATTGCTAGCTTGGATAATGCCACTTTCTATGAGGTTGCTTAAGATCTTTTTGTACTCTTCCTAGAGGTTTTCCAGTACTCTTCAGACAGGCAGGCAAATTGGATGATCATTCTTGGTTACTATGGAATGGTGTTCTCCAACAGCCTTGCCAATGTTGATAGAGCCATAATTAAAGATATCATAATGCTATCAGAGCAGATGGGAAAGCAACTCATGCTCCTGAGCACTAAGATGCAGATGTGTCTGCTCATTAACAAGAGGGATCCAAACATTTTCACTTGGCTCTGCCAGGTCATGGATGGCTGCTAAGATTGGTGAGCAGGCAGTGGCCTGGAATTCCAGGCAAGCCAGAGTTGCAACAAGCCTTAGTTGAGACAGATCTATTTTAACCAAAGAATCTCAACTATTTAGAACAGTAACACATGTTTTTCCTTTAGAGACAAGACAGAGATCAGGGAAGAAGTTATTTCCATGAAAGTGTTTTCCCTTAAATCCAGAAATCATAACATCTCCAGTGACAGGAACACATTGCCAATGGTGAGGCTCCATGATCATGTGTTCAGAAAAGCTCAAAGAGATGTATTGGCTGGGGATGGTGGTAAGCTCTTGCCAACATTTGCTCTCTCTGATGGAGATGGTGTTATTACCATAATCAATAATGCACAAATTCTGCTCAAGAAAATCATTTCCCAAAATTATGTCATACAGAAGCAGTTGACTGCAAGCATCAATGACAATTAGATCAACAATGAATAGCTCCTGCTGAATGCATAACTCCAGGTTTGGTATGTGACCTTTGAGTGAGAGGGAATTTCCAGAAGCATCCAGCAGATGCACAGTAGATGGAAGTAAATAATTTCATGATAAGCACAGCTTAGAGCAACAGGAGTCACTAATGATCGAGGCTGAGGCCCCAGTATTGATGGTGACATTTACCAGGGATCCATTTATATTGACTGGAATTACATTAGTATGCAACAGTGAAGTGATTACCAGAATGTCATGTGCACATTTTCTAGGAGGTGGTGCTCCAACTAGTTTGACTGGGTAGCTAAGCCAACAGGTGACTCAAGAGAACATTCTTGGTCTCCAGGTTCATCAATGATGAAACCTTTGCCATTGGCAACTAGATGAATAACTGCTCAGCACTGAGATTTAGTGTGCCCTTTCTGACCACAAAAGAAACAATGAGTCTGTTTGAGTTCTATTTTCACAGTGGAAGCAGCAGTGCATGAAGAGGTAGGAGACTTTGGTCAAGAAGAAGCAGCTTTTGGATCTCTGGCATCCTTATCAATATGAGTAGTGTTGTGCAGCATATATTTGATGCTTATGGCCTTGTGGATAATTAAACTGAGATTGTCCTCAGGGTTGCACTTGAGCTTAAGGCAACTTCAGATGTTAGGTGGGAAGCCTCAGCCAATGTATGAAAAAAGATCATGCTTTGAATACTCAGGGGTGAGCTTGCTCAAATGAAACATCCTTTCCACTTGTGTGATGTACATGCAAACGTCATCACCTTTTTTGAACAAGAGATCACAAAGTAGTGTTTTGTACTGATGTTTGATATGGGGGGCCCTGTAATGGTTCTTGAAATATCCAATAAGAAGTGGATAACTAGTCTTCACATCTTGATCTAGCATCATGTACTGATTGTATGCGAGATCTTGAAGGTAGTTGGGGAATTGAGTGATGGTGGCATCCTGAGTAGCTTTGTACTGCCACATGGTTAACTCAAAGAGAAAGAATGAGACTTCAAAAGATTGAGAGATTTCATCAATCTTTCCAGTTAATTTAGGTAATATTGAATGATGATTAAACAAGTTAGCAGTATTGGCTATAGCAGCAGTCATGGGGAAGATCAACTGAGTAAGGCAAGGGCCACTCTTAAGAGCAGATATGGAAAAATCACATGACTGTGGTGGAGTAGCTGGAGTCACACCAGTAGGGGTAACACAGTTGTTTACAGGTGCAGGAGGCAAAACAGTCACACTCAGCACAGATGAAATTGGAGCAGCAATCATGGTTAGTGTGGGAACCTGAGTCAAAACTGACTACATGAAGGTGAGCTCTCCAGCTGTGAAAGAGGTAACAGGGATAATGAATTGCAGTGTAAATGGTGTAGAAGTGGAGGTGTGCAGAGCTTTCACTCAAAAATGTTTCACTCAATTGTATTTTGTATCCAAAAGATATTTCACTCAAAGACATGTTTCACTGAATTCACTTCTCACTCAATAGGAAGTTTCACCCAATTTACATTTCACTCAAAATGATGCTTCACTCAATGACTGGTTCACTCAATTTTAGCTGTGTTTCAAAACTTGTCATTTGAATATCATGGCTGAAGTTCTGACAACTAAATGAGGTAGCAAAAAGCTACTCTATAATAACAACTTTTTTCATTTGCACTTTGCAAAAAATAGAAAAAGATATTGGAAATGCTCTTTTGAGGGCTGCAAAGCCCATTTGATTTCGGATTTAAATTATGCAGAAATTATAAGAGCAACAATTGCTCAGCAACATATGAGCAACAGTATAAAACACAATCCTTCCAAGATTCCTGGTATGATTCTCTTTATCAATTTATCTACAAAATATAAAAATGAATAAATATTTATATTAAAGTGTTATTGTATTGAGTACTGATTCTTTGCAATTTATATTATTTTAGGACAAGTATACTGCGATGTATCTGCATCTTTAGACCCAGATGTTGCAGTACATTTAATGCCAATGTCAATGGCATCAAGGGCATTAAGCTATTTAAAGCAAAATCTTATCCTGAACTTCCTATGAATGCTACTAGTTGGATCATACTGCCAGAGTATAGATTTAACAAGCAGAAACTTTTTCATATACATAAATTTACAATATTCTTTCTGCAATTTCAAACTAATTCTTAATCTCATAATTTAGAATGAAAATATGTTAGTATATGATGGTTTTATCAATGACCATTGACTTGTAATATTTGCCTCTGACCACATGATCAAATTGCTTGCACAATCTGAACTGATTGGTGGTGATGGAACTTTTAAAATGCTCCCATCAATATTTAACCAGGTCTACCTTAATAGAATTCCATTAAATCCAATTTGTAATGTAACTAAGATATTGTTAAATGTCTAATTTCATATATAAATTTCAATGTGTTTTCATTTTTATACTAAAATTTGTATTTAGGTTTATACTTTTAATTTTTTTACTCACAGAAGCTGATCCCCACAGCTTATGCTCTGTGTCTGTGCAGTAATAAAAACAAAGATGTATATACCAAAATTATAGAGCACCTTGGTGAGTTTGGAATTCTCTTTGTGGATACCTCTTTGGCATGATGCCATGCAAGTTGGTTGTCATTGGAAGTGAAATCTTGGTATATCTTTCTTATTACTTTGTTATGATTGCAAATTACTGATATCTTTAATATTCTGTTAGAATATGGGTTGCTCACATTGATGGTAGCCTTTGAAACCTTCTGTTGAAACCATTGAGTTCCCTAGTACTGCTGGAGTGGCTGAGCTCCCCTGTGATTCTACAATATACATATATGTATATATATATAAAAGTTGACCAGTATCTGTAAACAAAAGCATACTATAAAAAATACAGGCCAAAACATGGCAGGTACAAATCTTCTCATGCATTTTACTACAGGTTTAAATTTAGCAGAAATTAAAACTAAAAATAGCACTGTTTCATTTCACCAAATTAAAATTACAATAAATTTGAAATAATTAAGATTGAAATTGTGATAAGTAAAGAACTGAGAAGATCACCATGTAATATCACTGGGTTCAGCACATTACTGTGTTGATATTGTGATGAACAAATCTTGGTCTTAAATACAAAATTATTACCAACACATTTGGAAATATTAATGTAGAAATGAAAACACTCTAGACTGGACATTGAAAACACCTGGCACCAATATTAAACCTATACATTGTTTTGATGAAATACAAATTTAATATCATTAAAGTTATTTCTTATAGGACATATTAGGTAGAACACAAAGTTAGTAAAAGATCCAGTAGTAAAATTTTAGCAAACTTGAGTTTTCAATGGTGGCACTCAAAACATAAAAAACCAGGACTTTTCAAAATATCAATTTGTGTTAAATCTAAATTTTAAACAATGAAATGGATGCTTAGAGATGATGCTTACAATATCATTAATTTAGTGAATCAATTTATATATTTATAAATTAGCATCTTTAATGTATGGTAATGAAACAATTATATTTTTCTTGTGAAACTTTGTTCATGAGAATTTCAATGATATATAAAATTATCTGACTTAGATTAACATCCTTTTATGTAATTAAAATGATTTTACATTATTTACAAATTTATGAGTGTAAGAGTCTAATATTTCTGATATTTCTCAATAAATGCCATAACTTTGTAAACATGAGTTTATTTAATACAATATATTATTTTTTTTAGTGTTTTAAATATGCCAAAATAATTGCTTAAGGTCAAAATTAACTATTGAATATGTCCTTATTTTCTTGTGATTAGTTTACCCCCAAACTTATGAGCTGCAACATCACTTCATAACTGCACTATATTATGATAATGCAAATGAATGATAAATTGTGATGAACTTTGAGGCTACATGCATTAGTATTTATTCCTGAATAAGATATTCATCAATATATCATTCAATTACAAGACTACACTGTTGGCCAAAAGTGTTTGCAAGAGAGTGTTTGCCTATTATTTTTCTAAATTACTAGTAGTATGTTAAATATAATAGTTCTTCATATATAATAAACAATTACAGGTAATTTTTATGTAATTTGAATATAAAAACTTTCATTAATTTTCGTTTGTTTCAGATTTTTACATTTTAATGTGAGTTATAAGTGTTTGCAAATTATTAAAATATAGCTATTATGACCAAAGGACAAATGCTAACAGCAAAAGAAAGACAAGAAAAAATTCTCAAACAAAATCACCAAACTGTGAAGAGATTTGTCAATGACAGTAAGGTTGAAAGAAAGAAACATAAAAAGGGGCAGCCAAGTGTAACCACAAGCAGGACTTTGAGGAAAATTAAAAGGTCTTTATCACAGAACCCTCATAGCACTAGCAAGATGATTTTTGACAATGCAGGTGTTACAGAATTACAAAAACCAACAAGAAATCAGATACTGAAGAATAAAGTCATTTGTAATTTAATAAGTGGTGCAGATACTTGACAGTTAATAGTTTATAAATAAAAATTTTTCAAGTTATTTTTTCTTTCAGAGTTAATATACATTTAACAGGGCATCTACTAAGAGGTGATTACCACTCAATTGAATTTTAACATTCATATAAATAACGTGTGTAGATAATTTATAATACACATAAAGATATAACTTAAAAGATATAAGCTAAGTGCTATACAAGTATAAGTAATATTTTAATGAAATATCAGACAGTACATTAACTGATATTAATTACAAATTGGTGAATTTTGTGGGTAACATCACAATAAGAATTAATGTGATGAAATAATTAACAATGAGTATAAAAATAAATATGATGCAATGCAATTTATTTGAGGTTAAAAGCTTAACTCTAATTAGGATGGAAGAAAAACTTAAAGATATAAGGATATTAAAAACATAATTATCTAATTTGAGGCATTCCCAACTTACTGATATAACACCTAATTACCTTCTTTTTGTTTGTTTGTCTATTAGGTAATGTTTTGCTGAATTTTTACATTTTAGGTTTTGCAAAGCAAAAAATATATTTGATAGATAACAAATCATGTGCCTAATTACATCTATGATTTCATATTTTTTTACATGTTAGTTCTGCACATTTGAGTTTCTGCTTGGAAAGAACTGCTGTAGTTAATCTAATATCTCACTGTTCAAAATTTATCAATCCATGTTTACAAAATCTATGCTCCTACAATAATGGACTCAATTTTTTCATGATTCTATATACTCTATTGCATCAGGTGTTACCATGCTTTGAATGTGCTTCAGTTTAAAATAGTTAATTAAGGAGTGTCATATGATAAAATTGTGAAAAAACTCATCTTACTAATGTATGATGATCACATTTATTACTTATTTCATTCCTCAAATAATAAAAACACAACATATTGTTTTGCTTAATGTTTATTCATTTATTAAATATCTAACATAGTCCATTGAAATCCCCATACATAGCAAGGGCAGTTTTCTAGTATATATAATAATATTTGTTGATAAGTTTTACAAAAGTTAGCTCCATAATATTAATTATAATTTTAAAAGCTGTAGTTTTATATTTTCAGATTATGGTAGTGTACCACTGTATTTGGAAACATTTCTTTAACATGCCTTGAACTGCTAAATTATGGACTATTGTAGAAACAGTATGGTGATTCTAGTGAACAAGAAGAGAATACAGTTCAAACTATCTCTATTTTACAAATGCTTCATTTTTTATATACAATGCCATTTACAATATGTACAAATATGACAACAACCAGTCACCAACATGAAAAGCTCAAGGGTCTGGCCAATAAATAATAAGAACTACCAGCCAATGCTACACTATCACAAATTTTAAAATTTTAGCTTATAGTTAATAATATTTATTTGTATATTATTTCAGTAGTCATAATAACAGTGCTCCCTTGTTTGAGGCTCAATATATGTCATTCTGTGATATTTTGTGAGAACTAAATAACTTTTTACTGTACATATTAAACTGCCTCCTCTTATTTGCCATTCTAATTTACATGGATATGTAAACATCTTCTTCAGTTCAAAAAATTACTTAAGATAAGCTTAATTGAAATAGATGAAAATATATAATGTAAGGCAACATTATTCCTTTGATTTCATGTTGTGTAATGCAATAAATAATCAGCCAGATTTTTAACATAAATTAATCATATTTTCAGAGTAAATAGGTATAATGGACAAATATTCAAAATTTAAATTGTAATTCAAATATTATAATCTCATGTATATTTCAAAATATACTTTCTAAATCTATGGCTTTATTTTCAATTCATTTTAACTAAGTGAATTTATTATTCTACAGTACAAAATAATTATTTTAAGGTAATATTTGTTAGTGTACTTTTTTCTATTGTTGAATCAGGGGCTACTAAGAAGTGAAAAGAAAAAATAATGAATTTCTGCAAAATTAATTCATAAAAGGTTGCTGCATAGTCAAGACATTCCAAGAAACCAGAAGGAACCCAGGCTACAATTTCAAAAAAAATATTCTCTAGATCTGGTAGAGAAAGAAGGTAGTGTATAACATTGCAATATTTTGTAACATTGTGCAAATTTGGAATCTTCTATGCCAGAAGCAAATACTAGCAAGGTTTATTAGAAATGTATGATTGCTTGGTAAATTTTCGAGGGTATTCATGCAACAACTTTGTAAACAGATTACTGGTAATTATTTACTGATTTTTGTATAAAAGTAGGGAAGACATTGTAGCTAAGCCCAATAAAAAATTTTGTCTTGCTTGGACATCATTATTTTTTTCTTTCTTATTAAATTACTAACCATTTTAGGTGTTATGGATTTTATAATAATTAATTTTATGTAAGATCCAGCGATAATTTGGGAGTTACTCTGCTGTGCCTAGGGCAATAATTAGCCCTTTGACAGTTGGCAGCCTATACTGTGGTCACTTTAAGGCTAAGTATATGTGTAGAAAATAACAACTGTTACTTTGATTGTTTTCATACATGCACTTGACATCCCACTATGCAAATATAATATGCCATTGGCCAATGAGAAAGCATTGTAAATACATGCTATTATTATGTTTATTTACATGAGCTGAGATAACAAGAACTATGAGCTAAATTGTTTATTTGAGCTAGAACTTAATACTTGAGACACACAATCAGCACCTTGGCAAGTCAGGATGGCTTTCTTGATATGGCTTTGGCATGATGCTGTGTGAATTGTTCACTATATATATGGAATGCTTTCTTGGTGATTGGTTTCAGTTTTTCTTTAATGAAATTGGTGAACTACCAATGTTCTTCTCTTTCTGTTAGAACATGGGTTATTCTTTGTGATGGCTATCTTTGCAACCTTCTGAAGAACCTAAGAGTTACCCAGTGCAGCTTGAGTGGTGAGAGTGCCCCAGCAATTCTAAATGGTGGCCATATTTGGTTTCATTCTTTCCATTTGGTGTGAGTCAGCTGGGATGGATTTCCCCTGACCACAAATCTATTTCACCACCAATTGATGCATAACACTACCTCTTACGTTATTTTCACTTTGCAATTCTGTGATCTGAAGCTGTTACCAAACCCTGTTTGTTTTACTTGTAATTGGAATGACTACTGTACCCTACACTTCACTGCTTAATGTCAGCTGTTATTTGTTTCTCCTAATCAGTTTGAGGTTTTCTCCCAAGTTGTTGGAATTGTTTTTCTGAATTCTTCTTACATTTTCTGAAGGGATTTTAGTAGTTTGTCTTGTAATGGGACTCCAACTCAGGGTTTCCCCAGTGTGAGTGTTAGCAGCCCAAACATTGCTCCTCACACAGCTGGATTTAACTCACTTGTTTCTCCTTTGTCTTTTGATCCCTATGCTATTTACCCACGGACACCACCATCTCCAGAGCCTCAACACACTGAAATTGAGCAGCTTCAAACTGTCCTTGCTGAACAAACCAGTCAATGTCTTGCTTGTGAGGAACTCCTAGATTGGCTTTAGGCTGAGAAGAAAGAACAAACCTGTGACACTCAGTTGAGAGAGAGATGTTTAATTGATTCAATCAATGCTTTGGAAATACAACTCCAAACCCTGTCAACACCTCTGCCTATATCCCTGCTGAGGGAGAATAGCCCACCTCACTTCTCACACTCTCAGTCTGGACTTTCCATGTATGTAACTTGTGGTGTTTTACAAGACATTTTAGACAATTTTTCTGAATGCCTTTCTGAACAAANAAAATTTGTCAGATTTACTTCATTTTCTTTTTGTCAGGTTTATTTAATTATTAAATGGAAAGCTAAAAACGTTTGAGCACTAGGGTATTTGAGGCAGTGGTCCNACCTCACTTCTCACCCTCTCAGTCTGGACTTTCCATGTATGTAACTTGTGGTGTTTTACAAGACATTTTAGACAATTTTTCTGAATGCCTTTCTGAACAAATTTCTGAAATGATTTATGTTTGCCTTCCAGGCAGCCCTATTGTCACTACCTTTACACTATTGACGCCTCAATTCAATACCTCTGTCACTTCATTTACAACTGGAGAGTGTAACATAATTCAAATCATGTGTGGTCAAATTGAGAGAAACAAAGGAAGAACTAAGACTGAATTTTGAAATAAATATTAATTGTACAACACATGATTATGATTAGTTAATTATTTGTAAATTTATAAGCAGTAATTTTTCTATTAATTAATTGGCAGTACAAATGGATATTTGACAATTGGTAAAAAGGCAAAGTCGCAAAAAGGTAATTAATGCTGACGTGCGCAAGGCGGCAGATGAAAAAGAATCAAGATTTAATAAATTGTCAACAACTCAGTATTAACAGGCACTAGCCAAATATTTTATTGTTTAAACAATTTTGAGTATAAAAACTGTGCAATATTATATTTTGTTGATGGCCAAAATTTGTCAGATTTACTTCATTTTCTTTTTGTCAGGTTTATTTAATTATTAAATGGAAAGCTAAAAACGTTTGAGCACTAGGGTATTTGAGGCAGTGGTCCATGACTTTGTTTAACGGGAGATAATTCATAATGGCTTAGCACTTAGCAATGAATTGTTATCACCATTCCAACAGTTGTGTATTTTGCACATTAACAATAATGATTTGCTAGCGCCATTCCCATGGCTGTGTGGCTGGTAGCTGTTGGTCTACCCAATGTGCTCATAGGTTGTGTGTAAGGATAGGGGTTTTTCTTTGTTATAGCTTTCCTATCATTCATTGTTCATTTTATTATGTTATCAAGTTTACATTAGCTCTCATAGGAGAATTTACAGCTTGTTTGTATTGGATGTTTACCAATGTTATTACATTGTATTTAATTCATAGCAAACCTACAGACCTAATTCCTAGTTTTATGCTGACCACATTGATTGTTCACATGTACAATAGGTTATTAGCATATAGATATTTATCTGTAGGGTTATTACATGTAAGGCATAATAACAAGCTAATGCATTCAGGTTGCAAATCTCCTTTATATTACAACATCATTAATAACAAGAACAATCAATGCATTAAATTAGTAGGTTATCCACACATTGTCACAATTTCATTATCACACAACATTTCATGCACTGAGTC
>CABFPE010000635.1:395325-412599 GCA_900660155.1 Hofstenia miamia | reverse complement strand
TTTAGCATATAGATATTTATCTGTAGGGTTATTACATGTAAGGCATAATAACAAGCTAATGCATTTGGGTTGCGAGTCTCCTTTATATTACAACATCATTAATAACAAGAACAATCAATGCATTAAATTAGTAGGTTATCCACACAGTGTCACTATTGCATTATCACACAACATTTCATGCACTGAGTCCTTTGTGCGGCGATTGGTGTTTCTTTTGATGCTAAAGTGTTCATTGGAATTAATAGTTACATCGTAGTTCTTCAATTCCTCGTTGTGCTTTGCCTCAGGTCGGGTGTGTAACCCTGTACTTTGTACCAACCATCTCCTGTCTTGAACCTAAATTACTGTTGTTACTCCGAGCGTCAAATATAGTTGTTGCCTAGATACTAGTCTAATCATTAAGTAACCACAAGTAAGAACAAAAGAATAGTGATGGAATCTGTCACCTACCTTACTAGGCAAGAATAGGAAGTAGTCAAATCAGCTCCTAAATTACATTCAGACTTACTAGTTGTCAAGATTCTACAATACCGACTTTGCTTTATTAATTGACAATCTGCTATATAGCTTAAATTCTTCCAATAATTGAAATACCTTCTCTAAACTTGTCTGGTCTGATGTTACAAAGATGACATCATCAGCAAACGCCAGGTATTTAACAACTGTGTTAGAATGACGGAAACCATTTATTTGATGTGATGTATTTACATTAATTAGCAATGGCTCAATCGCAAAATTAAAAAGAATACACAAGAGGGGGCATCCTTGCCACACTCCTCTACCTACTTTAATTGTTGGTGAAAGAAATCCATTTATTAATAAGTATGACTGGTTGTCAGACTTACTAGTTGGAAGGTTGTCAAGATTCTACATGGTGACNTTAATAGTTTTACAGTAGTGACTGAAGAAAAGAGAAAAAAGAGGGAACAAACAATAACATTACACCAGAGCACACAAAAAATGCAAGAACAGATTACCCAATCAGATACCCTGAGCAAAAATGAGAAAAATGGTGAATTCAAAGAAAAAAACTACTAGAAGTAAACCCAGAACTCAAAAGACCCCCCAAACAAGAAATACACGTGAGACACAGGATGTAATAATGTCCCCAGAAAGTGAACAATCCCCAATGGAACAGGTGCTACAACCTGTGGAGTTAACAAATGAATTTCCAATAACCCAGTTAATGGAAATTATTGAGAATAATACAAAAGAAAGGAAGGAGTTGACGAAAAAAATAGAACATTTAACAAAGAGAATAATTGAAGTGGAAATAAAGAGTGTTGAAAAGGAGAAACTAGTCAATGAAATAAGGGAAGACATGAGTATATGTTTGACGGAACAGCAGAATTTGTTTCAACAACAGATAGAGAAAATGACAGAAGTAAACAAGGAAATAAAGCTCCAATGTGAACAATTACAGAAAATGATAAAAGAGCTTCATGAAGAAAACGCTAACTTACAAGAGGACAATATAGTAAAGCAATTAGAAATTGACTATTTAAAGGACGAATTATGGTTAATTGAGTTATAGAAAACCAAAATAAAAATGATAGAAAATACAAAAGGGAATTGGTAAGAAAAATTCATGAGAAAGGGCATATTGGAATAATCCAAACTGAACAAACATTTAATGCAAGATTTATAACGATTGGAGTTAGAAAAGTAGTAGAGGACATTATTAATAAATGTACAACTTGCCTGTTAAATAATAAGAGTCACTTTCCAAGGAAAACAGCACCATTGGAGAAAATAATTGCAAATGCACCAAATCAAATAGTACATGTTGACCTAGAAAAATTGTTGCAAGACGATGAAGGTTACCAATATATTCTGGTAATAGTAGACAATTTTANNTCACTATTGCATTATCACACAACATTTCATGCACTGAGTCTTTGTTGCGGCAATTGGTGTTTCTTTTGATGCTAAAGTGTTTGTTGGAATTAATAGTTACATCGTAGTTCTTCAATTCCTCTTTGTGCTTTGCCTCAGGTCGGGTGTGTAACCCTGTACTTTGTACCAACCATCTTCTGTCTTGAACCTAAATTACTGTTGTTACTATGAGCATCAAATATAGTTGTTGCCTAGATATTAGTTTAACCATTATGTAACTACAAGTAAGAACAAAAGAATAGAGATGGAAATTGGAATCTGTCACCTACCTTACTAAGTAAGAATCGGAAATAGTCAAAGTAGCTCCTAAATTACATTCAAATTTACTAGTTGGAAGGATGTCAAGATTCTACATGGCGACTGTGCCAGGCGCCCAACATGCACAAAGAAAATTAGAGTCAAGATAGTTGTTTCTTCTTGAATCAATCAAATTGGAAATAGTAGTCTAAGTATTTAGAAAATAGTTTTAATAGTTAATAGTTTTACAGTAGTGACTGAAGAAAAGAGAAAAAAGAGGGAACAAACAATAACATTACACCAGAGCACACAAAAAATGCAAGAACAGATTACCCAATCAGATACNAACGATTGGAGTTAGAAAAGTAGTAGAGGACATTATTAATAAATGTACAACTTGCCTGTTAAATAATAAGAGTCACTTTCCAAGGAAAACAGCACCATTGGAGAAAATAATTGCAAATGCACCAAATCAAATAGTACATGTTGACCTAGAAAAATTGTTGCAAGACGATGAAGGTTACCAATATATTCTGGTAATAGTAGACAATTTTATGAAATATGCAAGGATGATTCCATTGGATTCCACAACAGCAAAAATTGTGGTGGAGAAAATAATGAAAGAATGGATATTAAAATTTGGACCAATGGAGGTAATAATATCCAACAGAGGTGTGCAATTTGAAAGTAAGCTATTTGAAGAAATGACGACATTGTTGGAGATAATGACAGAGAAAACAATGGCTTACCACCCACAAGCAAATGGAGCAGTGGAGCGTTTAAATAGAACAATGATTAAATTAATCAGAATATTAACATCGAGGATCAGTGAAAGAGATTGGAGAGAGGTAATAGAAATGGTAGAGTATTTTTACAATACTTCAGTGCATTCTACTACAGGGACAACACCTTTTAAAGTGATGTATGGTAGAGAGGCGACGACGTCGATATCTATGCAATACAATACTTATTCTGACAAGCCAGATAATGAATATATTAAGAAGATAAAAAATCAATTAATGGGAATCCATGAGGCGATGTGTCACAATACGAAAAAGTCTGCAATAAGACAGCAAAGAAATTTCAATAAGAAGATCTATGGAAAACCACACAAGAAGGGTGATAAGGTTTATGCATACACATTACTGAGGACACACAACGTAAACCAGATAAGAAAATTAAAAACACATTGAATAATAATTATAAACTTAGTGATGGTAGAATTTTACACTTTCAAAATTTAAAAAGGGTGACAAAGGACATAGAACAAGTGAAATTAGATGAAAATGCACAATTTAAATTTATAGAAAATAATGATGGTATATATTGTGAAATGGATGATCTTGACAGTGTAGCCAAAGAAGAATTTCAAAAAGAATATAACCCTACACAGGGAGATGATGAAGTAGAGAGAAGAGTAATGCCCCAGAGGGCTGTAAAAAATAAAATAAATATGACCCCGAAGTGTGGGATTTAAATTTAGTAACTCCATTTAGATTAGATAATGAAAAGAGCCAATAGTGAACAGAAAAATATGTTATAATTTGCAAGATAATTTGTCACCAGAGACGAAACGATTTTTACAACAGAATTCATCAGCAAAAGAAACAGAGGCGTCAGCGATTCCCATTGTAATCTGCAAACAAAATAGGCCAGTATGCAACATGATTGTAGCATATTCTAGAGATATGAAGGAGGCATTCAACCGACCTTACTTCAAAAGTACGATTCATATAATGTTTGAAGAGAAATTCACACTAAAAGATGTCCAGAAATTGATTAAGAATAAGAATAAGCTGATAGAAAAATGTGAACAGGTCAATCTAGACAGAGAGCACTTAACGATGATATATTTCATGAAACAAGCAGAGATGGTATCTAGAAACTTGGAAGAACATGTCAAAGAAACACTAAAAATGGCCAAACAATATAAGACGAAAGTAATAATAATCGTAAGAATGCGAGAAGGAGAAGAAGTACTGGAATTTCTACAAAATTTAGAAGACAAATTGGAAAATGTGTTTATAATGGAGTAAAGTGGCGAAGCAATATCAGAGATGATTAACATAGATTTGCAAATAAACAACATTGCGCCAGCAGAAAGAGTAATGGTTGAGCCAAAGATAGTGATTGATATTTATTATCAAGTGAAAACCATGGAAATGCTTGGAATGAAAGAAAATCTAGAAGAAACAGGGAATCTGTACGTAAAGTGTAGTATGAACCAGACACATGAACATCTAAGAAGCATCATGAACATGTGGAAAGAAATGAAAACGGAGAAGCCTGTACATGGAGAATGGCCCAGGATTGACATAACATTGCCGATAAAAACCTACCATAGAACAGTAGAGATGGCGTTACTAGAAATAAGAAAAGCTAACAAGATGGATTTGAAACGAAATTTCAGGAATATGATTTTTGAAGAAGTTAATGCACCACACATAAGAGCACGGACATCAATATGGATATTGAGTATAGCCTTGACAAACAATGAAAAGCTAGTATTGCCAATCAGAAGAAAAGAATGGAAAGGCATGGTGAAGAATAAAAAGTATGAGATAGCAATAGCTCTGATACCGGTCAATGTAAAACAGTGGTTGTTACAGTATGTAGAAATATTGTCACTATCGCCAACTAAGAAAGTTCAACAGAAGTTTGAAAAATTTTATACGCAATTGCTAACACAACAACATATGTTAGGCAGATTGAGTGTTGTAGAACTTGCCAACAAAACGGGAATATGTCCCTCAGAAATAGACATATTGAATGATGAAGCCAAGAAATTTATGTGGGGAGCAACTTTGAACATGAAACTAAAATCCTTAAAGCAACAACCATGGCTAACAACTTGTAATCTAATTAACAGAGAAAGTGCTAGCACACTGGACATGATTAAAGAAATTGAAAGAAAAGATATTAATAAAGCAATTGCACAAGAAATGAAGAAATACATTCACGAATATCCTCAATGTGTGTATACAAAGATAATAAAGAAATTGCAGATAATGTGAAAAGAAGGAGAAAACAGACCAATAGAAATTATTGAAATGGTTAGTAAATCACAAGAGGAAATGCAAAAGGAGGAACTTTTGCTACAATCACACACGATCGCATTAACCACTGAAACTCAAAAAGAAATAGACAAAATAAACATGGAGAAATGGGGTGAAAGAGAGCCTAGCAAGATATCATGGGTGGATACAGACAATGAACGCCTATTGGTGGAAATAACGGTGAGAAGACAAAAAACAGATAATATAGTACAGAGAATTTATGGTGAAGTGTACGAAAAAGAAACAAAATTAATGATACAGATATTGTGTACCAAAGCATTCATGAAACAAGAAATTAACCAGATGTTACAACTGCAAAACCAACTGGCAGTTGATATAGAATGTATCACTTCAAAATTCGTGATAATAGCTGAAACTGTTCAGAATCTAATGAAGCATGGACTGACAAACATGTTTTGGGAAAATATCAAAACAAGTAAAAACAATTATCCTGCTACATTTGGGATGGCAACTACATCAAAAATGGAAGGCTCCATATGAAGAAATAGAGAAGCATACAATGACTACGCTATTAAAATGTACACTGCCACTGACAATTGCAGTACCAATGCTATTACCTATATGGAGACTAAAAACAAAAAGCCAGTAAAAGCATTGTGGCATGAAGAGAATACTTACATAAACAAATTGGAAGAAGCAGAGAAGATTGTTAGAGATGAATGATATAGAAAATCAAAAGAAATATTAATGTGGAATGATAACAAAGAAAGAGTGTATATTGAAGGAGAAGTTACCCCATACGACTTGTACCATGAAGGCAATGCCATACACAAACAAATAAAAGCGGTGTGAAGTGAAATCAAGAAGAGAAATATCCAAATGGTCATGCTGTTCTCTGGAATAAACAACATAGTGTGGGGCGAACTGTGGAGTCCTACATATTGATATTATGACGTAATCCATTGAGTGGAAAGAATAATGATGGTATGACTGGGAAAAAATGATCCAGATCAGATAATGAGGGATGAAGTACAAAACAACATAAGCGCATTCTATGACAAAGCTTCTATATCAAAATTGTTAAGATCTACATATGAATTCTTCTACCCAAACACAACAATAAAGCCTGAGCTGGCTCACACAAGTAGAGTGGATGCAATAATGACGCTTATGATAGCAAACAAGGGATTGAAACTGTATGAGAAATACTACGAGGAATTTAATGGAAAGTTAAACAAACTATGCAGCATCTGTATGATATCTAACAAATTATGAAATCCAATGTTTCTAAGACACAAGAAATTGGTAACTACAGAGAAGGAAGTAGTGCTAAAACTAACTAAAGAAGAAAAGTTCAAGAAAATTGAATGGGAAATGCCAGAAGCAAACATGATGATAAAACAGGCCGTGGAAATGGTACATGGAGAGAGAGTTGTGATCCTTAATTAGCTATGCTGGAGGGGGACTGTAACATAATTCAAATCATGTGTGGTCAAATTGAGAGAAACAAAGGAAGAACTAAGACTGAATTCTGAAATAAATATTAATTGTACAACACATGATTATGATTAGTTAATTATTTGTAAATTTATAAGCAGTAATTTTTCTATTAATTAATTATCAGTACAAATGCATATTTGACAATTGGTAAAAAGGCAAAGTCGCAAAAAGCTAATTAATGCTGACGTGTGCAAGGTGGCAGACGAAAAAGAATCAAGATTTAAAAAATTGTCAACATCTCAGTATTAACAGGTACTATCCAAATATTTTATTGTTTAAACAATTTCGAGTATAAAAACTGTGCAATATTATATTTTGTTGATGGCCAAAATTTATCTGATTTACTTCATTTTCTTTTTGTCAGGTTTATTTATTAATTAAATGGAGGGCTAAAAACATTCGAGCACTAGGGTATTTGAGGCAGTGGTCCATGACTTTGTTTAACAGGAGATAATTCATAACAGCTTAGCACTTAGCAATGAATTGTTATCGCCATTCCAATGGCTGTGTATTTTGCACATTAACAATAATTATTTGCTAGCACCATTCCCACAGCTGTGCATCTGGTAGCTGTTGGTCTACACAATGTGCTCATAGGTTATGTGTAAGGATAGGGGTTTTTCTTTGTTATAGCTTTCCTATTGTTTGTTGTTAGTTTTATTATGTTATCAAGTTTACATTAGCCCTCGTAGGAGAATTTACAGCTTGTTTGTATTGGGTGTTTACCAATGTTATTACATTGTATTTAATTCATAGCCGACCTACAGACCTAATTCCTAGTTTTATGCTGACCACATTGATTGTTCACATGTACAATAGGTTATTAGCATATAGATATTTATCTGTAGGGTTATTACATGTAAGGCATAACAACAAGCTAATGCATTTGGGATGCAAGTCTCCTTTATATTACAACATCATTAATAACAAGAACAATCAATGCATTAAATTAGTAGGTTATCCACACAGTATCACTATTGCATTATCACACAACATTTCATGCACTGAGTCTTTGCTGCAGCAATTGGTGTTTCTTTTGATGCTAAAGTGTTCATTGGAATTAATAGTTACATCATAGTTCTTCAATTCCTCTTTGTACTTTGCCTCAGGTCGGGTGTGTAACCCTGTACTTTGTACCAACAATCTCCTGTCTTGAACCTAAATTACTGTTGTTACTATGAGCGTCAAATATAGTTGTTGCCTAGATATTAGTCTAACCATTAAGTAACTACAAGTAAGAACAAAAGAATAGAGATGGAAATTGGAATCTGTCACCTACCTTACTAAGTAAGAATCAGATATAGTCAAAGTAGCTCCTAAATTACATTCAAATTTACTAGTTGGAAGGATTTCAAGATTCTAAAAGAGCCCACTTTTACACAGTCAGCTTTGACTCAAATTTCTACATTAACCACAGTTGCTGCTCCAGTTTCATATGTGCTAAGTGTGACCATTTCGCCTCCTGCACCTGTAAACACTTGTGTTACCCCCAATGTTGTAACTCCAATTACTTCCCTACAGTCAACTGATCTTTCAATATCTGATATGAAGAGTGGACCATGGTTTACCAAATTGATTCTACCTACAACTGCTATTAGGAACAAAACTGATAATTTATTTAATCTCCACTCTGTTCTTCCCAAGTTCACTGGAAAGTTTGATGAGATCTCACAGTCATTTGAAGAATGGATCTTTGTATTCAAACTAACTATGAAGCAATGTAAAGCTACACAAGTCGCTACAGTCATTCAGTTCCTTACGTATTTGCAAGTTCTATCATACAATCAGTACTTGATGTTAGGCCACAATGTAAGAACCAACTATCAACTTTTCATTGGATAATTTAAGGAACACTATAAAGCACCTCACATTAAGCACCAATACAAGACACTGTTATGCTATCTCTCATTTAAAACAGGTGATGATGTTCATACATACATCACACAAGTGGAAAGATTGTTCAGTTTGAGCAAGCTGATGTCAGAGTACTCAAAGCACAATCTTTTTTCTTAAATTTGTTGAGGCTTTTCTTTGAATATACACAGTTGCCTTGAACTCAAGTGTGACCTCAAAGACAATCTTAATCAGATTATTTGTAAAGCCATCAGCATTGTATACATGCTACATAATACATCACACAATAACAAGGATGCCAGAGAACTTAAGATCAGTCACCCAACTCTGAAACATTCTGTCACTTCAAGCACCTCTGCTCCTAAGCCAAAGTTTGACCTAGAGCAGACACACTGTCTTCACTGTGGTCAAATAGGCCACACCAAACCTCAGTGCCATACTGTGAGGCATTTGGTTGCTGATGGCATTGGTTTCATCCTCAATGAACCAGACTTGGAAGAGCATCCTTCTGTTTCACTGGTCAGCTCCAGTGATCTGTTAAACTAGCTGGAGCACTGCATCCTAGAAAATGTGCACATGACATCCTGGATATAACTTTGCTGTTATTTACTAATGTTATCTCTGTGGATATAAATGGATCTTTAGTTAATGTCACTATTGACACTGGGGCCTCTACCTCCATCATAAGTGACACTTGTTGCTTGAAGTTGTGTTTGTCATGAAATGATTTACTTCCATCTACCACCTGCCTGTTGGATGCTTCTGGGAATTCATTGTCTTTAAAAGGAACTATGCATTCAGCAGGAACTGTTTGTTGTTGATTTAATTGTTATCAATACCTGCAATCAGCCACTTCCATATGATATAATTCTGGGAAATGATTTTCTTGAGCACAACTCATTTATCATTGATTACAGAAACAATACAATTTCTATCCACAAAAGCAAATGCCAGCAGGAACTCACTACTGTTCCAGAACAGGATATTTCATTAAGTTTTTCTGAGAAGGTTACTGTTGAGCCTCATCATTGGTGACGTGTCCCAGTCACCACAGACTCTTCATAAACTGGTGATGTTATGGTATCTGGATTTAAGAGGAAGCATCTCTTTGGAATCAACTTCTCCCCTGACCTGTGTCACATCTCTAAGGGAAGAACGCATGTTACTATCCTAAACAGTTCTACTTCATTGGTCAAGATAGACCCTTTTCAATTGAAAAGTGTTGCATCTCTTGTCCATCTGGAATTCCAGGCTGCTGCCTGTCTACTGATGCTAACAGCTATTCATGATCTGGCGGAGCTGAAGAATACTGTCTGGATTCCTCTTGTCAATGAATGGACTCATCCACACATTAGCTCTCAAGAGCATGAAGACCTTTCTCATCTGCTCCAGCAGCATCACGAAGTCTTCAATTATGGTTGAATCAGTGTCAGTAAAGCTGTTGGCAAACAACACTCTATTGTAAGTAAGAATGATTGTCCAATTTGCCTTCCCATTAGGAGAATCCCAGAAAACCTCTGAGAAGAATATGAATACATCTTAAGTGATCTAATAGAAAGTGGCATTATTCAGGCTACCAATAGCCCATATGTGGCACCTACTGTTTTTATAAAACAGGGTGTGAATTTCCAGAAATTGAACAATGTCACAGTCAAGGATGAGTCTCTGCTTCCTCAGATCAAGGATCTTCTCTATGACACTAGTTGTTACAAGCTGTTTACATGCCTCAATTTGTGCAAGGCTTACTGTCAGTTGCCTATGACGCCTGCTGACATTCTGAAGACTGCCTTCATTACTCCATACAGTCTCTTCAAGTGCTACATCACCCATGTGCTTAAGGATGGTGCCAACGTGCTTGAGTCAGGTATAACTACCTATATGGATGATATTCTTCTTGCTGGAAATACCTTTCCCAAACACCTGGAAAGGCTGGGGCAAACTCTTAAATCTTTTATGCAGATCTGGTCTCCAAGTTAATGGAAACAAGTGTTCCCTGTTACAGCCACGTGTCACCTTCCTCAGAAGAGTGATAGAACCTGGACTTTTATCTATTAAAAATGATCATCTTGTGTGTATAGAAACTCTGCGATCTCATAAAGATTAAATCATACTGTTATTAAATTGATTAGAGCCGCCCTTGCTCAGGCAGCCAGCTGTAACTGGAAGCAAGTGATAGAAGCTGTGGAATTCTTTTACAACACTGCTGTTCATTCTAACACCAAAGTCAGCCCATTTAGAGCCTTGTTTGGCTGTGAGGCGGTCATGCCACTCTCAATCATGTTTTGGGACTACAATGAGCCCAATCTAGAAAACTTTGTAAATCAAATGCTACACAAATTCCAAGAGGTACACCTTACCATCTGTAGGAACACCAATTGAACAGTCATTTGCTAAAAAAGGAATTTTAATAGGAAGCCGTATGGTGAACCACATAAACAAGGAAACAAAGTCTTTGCCTATTTTCCTCATCAAGTCACAAACACCAATCAGGTGCAGAAACTTGCTACAAATTGGCAAGGTCTGTTTGTCATTTCAAAGGTGCTAGATCACCACCAGTATTTATTGAGTAATGGAAAGGTTGCCCATTTTCAGTGACTTAAACATACTGTTAAAGATATGAATAATGCAGTAATCAATGCTAATAGGGAGTTTTCCTTTGTTGATGATGGGCTTAACAAAATTGAATTTTATAATAACCTCACCAAATGTGAGGAAGACGACCTCACGCAAGTCAATTATGATAGTAACCTTGGTAGTAGTAGCAACACTATAGCTAGTTGTGTTTTGCCTAAATGTAGAGTAAGAGAGCAATGATATTTAGATCACTTAAATACCCAGGATTGGGAATTAAATCTCATTTTTTTGCTTAGCAACCACAAAGAAATGATCAGAAAAGAAACCACCTGTCATATGCTGCATGAGATGACGACTAAATCTCTGAGATGAGATGAGTGAAGGTAAACAAGAACATCAAGCAGAGGACTCTTGTAGCAGTACTCGTGACTTCTTTGGGAGACAACTATCCCCTCAGGAGCAAGATTCCTGTGACTACGCATGGAGACAACTATCTGTGCAGGAGTGGATCTTGGATGACTACATGCAGAGACAACCCTTTGTGTGGGAACCTGAGGAGAGTCCTAGAGTGCCTTTTGCTAGTGAAACCCCATCCCAAAGTGACTTGAAAGCCCCTTCTAATAAACAATGATAACTATGTATATAGACTTTTAAAAAATTCATGTTCTTCCTTTATGATTACATCTGGAATACTTGGATTTGTGCCTTTTTAACAAAAGTGTTACTGTGAACTCAAATTTAATTTTTCTTAAGTTATTGTAACATCCTCCACCTAGCTTATTACGCCGGGTCTAACTACTGATAATGAGTGCTCGGTAATTTGTGGGTGAGGTGTTACCAAGTTGTTGAACCATCAGACCTTTCTCTCTTATCAACTAGTTATGTTAATTAAATAATTGAGAATTGACTATCACTGTTTAGGTGACAGAGCCGTATGATGTTTCCTCTTCAGTTCTTCCATGGGCTACTGCCCGAAGCCGATCTCCACAAGACAGCTCCTCTTCTTCTGTAACGATGATTGAGTCCACTGCACCACCTCAGCTCAACTGGAATTAATTATGTGTACCTTACATTAGCTCAGTGCGTGCACTCAAGTAAAGTTGTAACTGACTTAAACTCAATTTTGTAAAGTGTTTGTTGTTTTGATTTAGTAAAGCAACCGGGCATTGACACTAACTGCATTTACATAATATTAAAATAGCCATTACCGTAAAACTATCGGCTTAATCATTTAATTAATAAGATTGCAGTTTCCTATACCTACATTTATTAGTACTACATGTAAAGTCATTTATCAGGTCAATTATAGTCGAGTCTCCTACATTTAAGAATATATAAATATCCCTAAGTGTTGACTATCCAGTCGTTTCAAGCATTGATTATTTTATACATGTATTGATCAGTAGTCAGACTAGGCAAGAATCAAAAAACTCCTAACCGTAACATAAGTGCGGTTTCGTGACTGGCACAAGGACCCTGCGAATCGATCCCGTGATGGAATCCAGCCACTACTCGACACAACTTGCCTAGCTGCACATTTTATTAAATAATCAAACCAGATAAGAGTAGAAATGAAAATTAAATAAACTCCGAAGAATTTATTGTTCATCAAAATTCTGGTTGAATCAAAGCTATTTATAAAAATTCTACAAAAGTACCTGCCGATTTTAAATTTCAAATGATTCGTCTGCCAATATGGCTGTTCCTACGTAAGCGTTATTTCGCTCAATTTAATTTGTCAAATGTTTCTTGATCAGCTAACAAGTTTTCTTATTTTGAACAATATTAAAGCTTAGTTGCATCTTACAAAAATAACTAAAGATCATTAACTAAATTTTACAATTAATTCTAATTAATATTAATCATTCGACATTGTTCAGCTTAGTTGCTTTTGGATGATGCTACATTATTTCATTTGATTTTCTTGAAGTTAAAGGTTTGCATTTATCAATGCTCTCACTGTTTGGAATGCACCTGCAAAAATGTAAATCTCATCAAAACTGTTTGTATTTATTGTACTTTTGATAAATGAATATTAATTTGTCACCTAAAACAAATCTTCTTGATAAGTAAATTCAGCTAAAATATCTTTACAAAAATTATTTTGGAGATATTTTGTAAATTTTTACAAACATGAAAAGTGTTGCACTCATCATTTGTTATGATGTTGTGCCTCATGCAGAACATTTCTTCACATAATGGTTTTTATTAAATCATACTTTTCTGATATTTGAACATTGTTATTTTTATTTGTGCTGTGGAGAAACAACTCTTGAAACTTTGATATGATTAGATTAATAATGTTGGTGACAAGTCTCATTTTAAAATCAGGAACCTTAAGCTTTATAAAGATGACTCTTTACATGATCATACTATTGGTTTCTCTCAATAATTACCTATTTGTAAAGCCTGCTCTCTTAATTCTCTACACTAATTTTCAGAGATTGTTAAGTGTCAAACATCATTTAGAGCTATTTTCTTATATCACTTGTTTCAACAGCAATATTATTTTACTAACAGAGATCTGGTTTGACAATAGCATACAAAGTTCAATTTTACCTTCCCCATTATTTTACTCAGCAGCTAGATGTGACAGATTGTCCTCTCTCAATCATGGTGGTTGCTTTATTTTTGTCAGTTCTGAACTCTCATCCTATCAGATTCCTTTTGACTCAAACTTCTGTGGTACCATCATCAACCTTCAACTACATGCACTTTGATTACTTTGTCTCTATATTCTGCCTCATAGTAGAAGTTTTCTACCTTTTCTGAAAACATAATTCATGCTTTGATTTTGCTTTCAACTTTGGATGCTTTTTCTGCCTTAGTCATTCAATTTTTCTTGATAACCTGATAACACATGTTTTTAGTGATTTTAATATTCCTGATGTTGATTGGGCATCTCATAGCTCTCCTCATCAATTTGATGTCTCCATCATTGATCACTTTCTTAACAATCAGTTCAAATAGTTGATTGAATTTCCTGCTCACACTAGTGACAATTCTCTGGATCTAGTCTTTTCTAATTTTGAACTTATTGTTTGTGATGTAGTTTCCCTTCCAATTTCCTTCTCTGATCATGCTATTTTATGCTTCTCCCAAGAGTTTAATTTTCTCCAATTTGATGTTAATCTTGTCGCCAATTGTAATGTTAACTAGAGAAATTTTTCTTATTCTTCAGTTCAGAAATCAAATTTTACCCTTGCCTTTGGGAAATCACTTTTTTCTTTTTTTTCACAAGATTACATTAAGTATTTGTACAATAAATTATTCTCATTGATTGCACAATTTACACCCACAAACAGAAGAAATGATGCATTCTGCCATCATATTTTTCTTCACATACTGTTCACTTATATAATATTAGCTCTTCAAAATTATTTAAATTACAATGTTCTTCTTTAATCAACTATTGTTCTCTTTTAAATATAAGAAAAGACTCATTTCAATCCATAGAACTTGATAAAGTTACTTTTTAAAATATTTTTGCTGATACCTCATCACTAAGCTCATTCTTTCAATGCATTAGATTATTAGACAAACCAGTCATTCTTAAGCCTAAGTATTGGACAATGACCTTTACATTGCTATCATGTTCAACAAATATTTTGTGTCCATTTTCATGCCTGCTGCTTCTTATCTTAGAGACTTAGAAATACATGAAGTAGGCCTGTGTGATGATTATATTATTACCTTAGATGACATTATTTGTCAATTTAAGAATCTGAAAAGTGCTGGATGCAGACCTGATGACCTCACATCAAATTTTTATGTTGTTCTGCTGTTCCTTTGTCTCCTCTCATCTTGAATTTGTTTAATTATTTTTTAATAATGGTTATTTCCCAATGATTGGAAGATTTCATATATCTAACCCTTGTTAAAAAGTTGCAAAAATAACTTGGTCTAATACTACATTCTGATTAGTCAACTTCCAAAGCTTACATTGATTCTAGAAAAGCCTGTGCTTAATTATATGCTCACAATTGCCAAGAAGACCCTTTCTAACAAATAATTTGGTTTTATAAAATGACGTTCTACAATGATTCAATTGTTAACTTTCCTTGATCAAATTTAAAATGCATTTGAAACAGGTGAACCATCTTTTACATTATATTGTGACTTTATTAAAGCTTTTGACAAAGTGCCACATTCCTTGCTGATAAAAAGTTATTATTACTTTTCAGTTCTTACTTATCTGGGTGTTTTCAAGTGGTCATTGTAAAAGGTAGTCATTCTGAATGGTTACCACTCACTAGTGGGGTCCCATAAGGTTCAGTCCTTGAGCCATTACTGTTTCTAATTTTCATCAATGACCTCCCTAAAGTTTGTAGTAAATGCTTACCATTACTGTTTGCTGATGATCTTAAGATTACAAACTCTAATGTTCACCTTCACACCAAAAATCTATATAATCCTTCTACTTATGTCAAAATTGAATTCAAGTCACTTTTTTGGAACTTTTTTGTTAGCAAATTTGACTGTTCAAGTTCTTGTACATCATTGTTTTGTTTCTATTGTTCTAAGTGTTGTATGTTGGTATCCTTCTCAGCTCAGGGAACTCACCAGTTCCCAGGGAGTCTGAGAGCTTACTCAGGACTCTAGCCGTTCATAACAATGCTGCCTTCTGTGCTACTGCTCCTCCCCACTTAGGTACTCCCAACTCCTCCAAGTATTGCTTATGTTTCTTACTAACTTCTCAAAGTGATCCTACAACTACTGTGACTACTTCAACCTTCTTCAACTTCTACAGCCTTTCTATTTCCTCTGCCAACTCTCTATACTAGTCTATCTTATTTCATCTTGCTTTCTTAACTTCTGTCCTTTGGTACTGCTATGTCTATCACTATTCACAATCAATTATTTTTGTCTACCACTACTATGTCTGGCCTCCTTGCTTCTATCACCTTGCTTGTCTGTATGTCAAAATCCCACAGTATTTTAACCTTGTTATTCTCTATGACTCCCTGTGGCTTGTGCTCATACCACTTGTCTCCTGCTTCTAACCCATGCTGCCTGACCAAGCTCTAATGAACAATTTGTCAGACCTTGTCATGCCTGAACTTATACTCATTTGGTGCCAACTTCTCACACCCTGCTATCAGATGATCTACTGTCTCTGCCTCTTTCTTACATAGCCAACACTTATCACTTACTTCTACTCTTCTGTCTATATGCTTCTTCAACTAGTTTGTTCTTATTGCTTGCTCCTGTGCTGTCATTATCATTGCTTCTATTTCTCTTTTCAGTTCTGCCTTCTCTAACCACTTGTTGCTCTCTTCTCTGCCACACTTTTCTGTGTGCCTCCAGTATTCTCTATGCATTGCCTTCTGACTATACCTTGTTTATCTCACTTTTTACATCCTACTTTGGTATACCTTCTTTCCTTCACTCTCAGTTCTTATCTTCCTTAGCTCCTTAGTGACCTCCAGTAGGGAACTTTAGGTTGCTCTTCTACATATTCCTTTACCCTAATGCTTCTGCTTCTACAGTTTCCCCTACACTTAGCAGTCATTTCCCTCCATTATGCCCATCTACATCTCCATTTAAGTTGGATGCTCTCTGCTGCCAGTATCTTCCTTGTCTCCCTGTCTAATTCCCTCAGTTCATTCTTGTTTCACCTAACTATTCCTGCTGAATATCTCAATGCTGACATTGCCCATGTATTAATTGGCTTTATGCTGCTCTGCCCAATTAATGGGGACTTCTGTAGTACCTTCCTTACTCTCCTCTTGTATTCTTTCCTTAGCCTCATCTTCATTTCCTTGTGATCTGTTCTGTCTTTCTCTATCACACCTAAGTACTTGTACCCCTCTTTAACTTCCTCAATCTTATCCCCACTGCTTGTCCTCAAGCCATCCCCATCCACACACTTGCCTCTAGTCATTGTCACTGCTGCACACTTTCCTAATCCAAACTCCAACCCTGAATCTCTGCTTGCCTTCTCCAATGTCTCCACTTGCTTTTGCAGCATCTTCCTTGAACTAGCATACATCTTCAGGTCATCCATGTACCACAGGTGACTCACTGCTCTACCATTCTTCTCCATCTTATACCCTATGCCTGTCTCCTTTAACTTTTCTGTGATAGGTATTAAGCTAACTACAAACATTAGTGGCGCTAAGCTGTCTCCCTGGAATATACCCCGTCTAAACCTCAACCTATGCCCATCTATCTCAGTCTGCCACTTTCCCATCTC
>CABFPE010000635.1:335197-363806 GCA_900660155.1 Hofstenia miamia | reverse complement strand
GTGGTGGAGGATGTCATTAACAAGTGTACAACCTGTTTACTAAACAATAAGAACCATTTCCCACAACAGACAGCGCCGTTGGAAAAAATTACATCAACCGCACCAAATCAGATAGTTCATGTGGATTTAGAAAAATTGTCGCAGGGTGACGAAGGTTATCAATATATTTTGGTAATAGTTGATAATTTTACGAAATATGCTAGGATGATCCCTCTAGACTCGACAACTGCAAAAAATGTAGCAGAGAAAATAATGAAAGAGTGGATATTGAAATTTGGACCGATGGAAGTGATAGTATCTGATCGAGGGGTGCAATTTGAAAGCAAATTGTTCGAGGAGATGGCGAAAATGTTAGAAATAATGACCGAAAAAACAACAGCGTACCACCCACAAGCAAATGGTGCAGTAGAGAGATTAAATAGAACAATGATCAAGTTAATAAGAGTGTTAACATCAAGAGTTGGCGGAAGAGACTGGAGAGAGGTGATAGAAATGGTAGAATACTTCTATAACACTTCAGTACATTCTACAACAGGAGTAACACCATTTAAGGCAATGTATGGTAGGGAGGCTGCAACGCCAATATCGATGCAATATGATAACTACGCGGAAAAACCAGATAACGAATATATTCGAAGGATTAAAAATCAGATGACAGGAGTTCATGAAGCGATTTGTCACAATACAAAGAAATCTGCAATTAGACAGCAGCGAAATTTCAACAAGAAGATCTATGGGAAACCACACAAAAAAGGTGACAGGGTTTATGCATATACTTTGTTGAGAACACATGACATAAATCAAGTAAGAAAGTTAAAACACAGTGGTCAGGGCCATTTATCATTTCACAAACACTACCAAATAATAACTATAAACTTAACGACGGTAGAATTTTACATTTTCAAAACTTGAAAAGAGCAACAAAAGATATTGACCAGGCCGAACTAGATAAAAATGCACAGTTTAAATTAATTGAAAATAGTGATGGTGTATATAATGAAATGGATGATCTCGATAGTGTGGCAGAAGAGGAGTTCCAAGAAGAATACAATCCTCCGCAGAGAGAGGATGAGAATGAAAGAAGAATAATGCCCCAGAGGGCTGTAAAAAATAAAAATAAATATGACCCTGAGATATGGGATATTAATTTAGTAACTCCATTTAGATTAGATAATGAAAAGAGCCGGCAGTCGATCACCAATGAAGAGCAGAAGAGTACGCAGGAGATCCCCAAAATCCGATCGTCAGTTAAAGGGCGTGACGAGGGGAGAGAATACTAATGGCGATGGTAGAAAGACTAGGTCTCCCAGATCCGATTGTCAGTTAAAGGGCATGACGATGGAGCNNNTGCTGATATATTTCATAAAGAAATTGGAAATTGCCTCCAAAAGTCTCAAAACAAACATAGAAGAAACGTTAAAGTTTGCAAAGGAGCACAAAGTAAAAGTCATTGTGATTGCGAGGTCGCAAGGTGATGAAGAGATACCGGAATTTTTGCAGACTAGAAGAAAAAATGGAAAACGTGTTTATAATGAATAGAGGTGGAGAGACAATTTCGGAAATGATCAGCATAGATTTGCAGATAAATAGCATAGCGCCAGCGGAGAGAATAATGGTCGACTCAAAAATAGAGAGTGATATGTATTATCAAGTCAGGACAATGGAAATACTTGGAATAACGGAAAATTTGGAAGAGATAGGAAATCTATATATAAAATGTAGTATGAAGCAAACTCCTGAGCATCTGAAAAGCATAATGGAAGTATGGAAGGAAATGAAAACAGAAAAGCCGATGCATGAAGAGTGGCCTATCATCGATATAAAATCGCCTATAAAGAGTTATCACAAGTCCGTAGAAATGACACTGCTGGAAATAAGAAAGGCGTATGAGATGGATTCAAAAAGAAATTTCAGAAATATGATATTTGAAGAAATCAACGCACCCCATATTCGTGCATGAACGTCAGTATGGATACTCAGCATAGCATTGACAAACAATGAAAAATTAGTGCTGCCAATTCGAAAGAAGGAACGAAAGAGTATGGCTAAAAACAAGCGTTTTGAGATAGCCATATCACTGATACCGACTAATATTAAGCAATGGCTGTTACAATATGTGGACATATTATCTTTGTCACCCACTAAAAAGATACAGCAGAAGTTTGAGAAATATTACGTACGGTTACTAATGCAGCAACACACACTTGGAAGACCAAGCATAGTAGAACTCGCCAATAAAACTGGAATATGTCCTGCTGAGATAGACATAATCAACGACGAAGCAAAGAAATTTATGTGGGGAGCTACCTCGAATACAAAACTTAAAGCAATAAAACAGCAGCCATGGATGACAACGAGAAACCTAATACGGAGAGAGAGTGTAAGCACGATGGACACGATACAGAGAGTAGCAGAAAAACAAGTCAACAAAATTATTACAAACGAGATGAAAAAGTATGTTCGAGATTATCCACAGTGCGCGTATACGAAGATAATTAAAAAGTCAGAAGTTATGCGCAAAGAAGGCGAAAATAGACCTATAGAAATTATAGAGATGGTCAGCAAATCACAGGAAGAAATGAGGATGGAAGAAATGCTACTACAATCGAATACAATTGCGCTTACGCCAAATACACAGAGAGAGATAGACAAAGTGAACTTAGAAAAGTGGGGCGAAAAAGAACCGAGTGAAATATCGTGGGTTGATACAGATGATGAGCGTCTGCTGGTGGAGATAACCGTACGACGAGAAAAAACAGACAATATAGTTCAAAGAATCTACGGAGAAGTCTATGAAAGAGAAACTAAGTCAATGATAAAAATCCTATGTACCGAAGCTTTTACAAGACAAGAAGTGACACAGATGTTACAACCTAACAATCAGTTAGCAGTCGACATTGAATGCATTACATCAAAAATAGAAATTAAGGCAGAAACTGCAAAGAATTTGATGAAACATGGTTTAACGAACGCTCTCTGGGAAAGTATAAACACCAGCAAGAACAATTATCCCGCAATGTTTGGCATGGCGACAACATCGAACATGGATGGATCGTATGAAAACATTGAGAAACAAATGTTAACTACATTGTTAAAGAAGAAAAAACCAGTGAAAGCTTTCTGGCATGAAGAAAATACATATGTAAATAAGCTCCGAAAGAAAGATACAAGAAATCAAAAGAAAGCTTAAGTAAAAACGACAACAAAGACAGAGTATTTATCGAAGGTGCTGTAACTCCATATGATCTATATAATGAAGGCGAGCCTATACACAAACAGATTGGAAAAGTACGAAAAGAAATCGAGAAGAGAAACACAAAGACAGTAATTCTCTTTTCTGGAATTAATGATATAGTATGGGGTGAATTATGTAGCTCGGAATACAGATATTATGATGTGATGCATAGAGTGGAAATTATAACAATGATACGTCTGGGGAAAAATGATCCAGAGCAGATAACGCGAGAGGAGATTAGAAATAATATCAGTGCCTTTTATGATGAAGCCTCGATTTTGAAATCTCTAAGGTCGACTTATGAATTCTTCTACCCAGAGACAACAGTATGTCCAGAANAATGGGTGCAGTGTATAGCTGGTGCTTACCTGAGAGGCTCTTAGGTTAGGTGTAGGAATAGGGGCTTTTACTCGTATTAGCTTTCCTATCGTTCATTGTTCATATTACAACATTTATTACATTATGTTATTACATCTGTTTACATCAAGGAAATTAGGGAATCACAAGATCTCTTTGCATTATCTTGGATGTTGTTTATTACGTATGATTTCTAGTAGACTGACGGACTATCAATTCTTCACTTTCTCTGTGACCGTATTGATTGTTGTCATGTAGTATAGTACAGCATGTATTTATTTATATGAAGAGTTGTTATAAGAAGTACCTCATAACAAGCTATTGCATCCCGGTTGCGAGATCCCTTTATTAAACAACTTCATTGATAACAAGAACAATCAATACACTAAATTAATAAGGTATCACGCATTATCACTATCATCTTTACACACACACTTCCATTACACTGAGTCATCCGAATTGTGGTTGGTGTCTCTATCGATGTTTCAGTTTTGTATGGAAATACTCCTTATAGCTTAGTTCTTCAATTCCTCTTTTGTGCTTTGTTGCAGGTCGGGTAAGCGTACCCTGTACTTTGTACACTCTGTCTCGTGTCTTGGATCTAAAACCATGGTCTTAACTTTCGAATCAGAAAAAATGGAACAGATACTGGAGTCTGTCACCTACCGTACTACATAAGGAGGAAACAATTGTTATAGCAGCTCCTAAATTAAGCTCAGACTTACTAGTATGAAGGTTGGCGAGATTCTACACTTTGTTTATCAATTTATTTGACAACTTTATATTAAAGAATTGCATTTTACACTTAGTTTCACAATGTAATGAAAATTGTTTACTTCAAAATTTTTTCTCAAAAAAGAGATATCACGTGTTTGTGACTCATAGTTTTGCGTCAACCTGTTTCTGTCAATCATTTGTTCTAAATTCCATATATGGACATTTTCTGGGTAAATTTACTCACGCAGCATCCAGTAGATTTTCATTTTAATTGTGTGGGTGGGGCATGACTCTTTAAGTATGAGGTGAGAGTGATACAATTTTCATTTCATTTTTGATTTTCATGGATATTACTTCTCTCTCTTGCTTAGACAATGTATACTACTACTTCCTCACTGATTTCTTAAAGAACCTTGCTGAAAAATACTTTTCATTGATGGCCACCAATACTTACAATGTACCCCCAACAGTCTGGGAATGGCAATAATAGTACAGCTCCCCCAGTATGCTTTTTGTTTTTAGTATATCTAGTTATATAAATTAATGAACCTGCTATCATGTGTTTTTTCATTCTATGATAAAGTTTACATTTACAATTTTTTATTTTGTACAACTAGCTCTTAAAAATACATTTTGAAATTTATTTTATTGCTTTTATAAAATAACTTATTTTCTTTTCATAGCTTATTAAACTATTTTCACTAGAATAATTTTCAAATAATAATTTCTTACATTTTAAATTTCCATTTTCAATTTCCATGTACTTATACTGCTTTTAGATATTCTGTTCCAATGAAGCAGTATTTATGCAGTGAATGTGGATTTACTGGAACATCACCCTTGTATATGTGCTCTCACATAGAAACAACACATGAAAAGCATCGAATTTATCTATGTCCCTCATGTAAACTTTATTGTTCAAATATGGAGAAGTTTGAGAATCACCTAAATTCTCACAACTTTGAAACCTCAAATGACATTTCAAACACAACTTTTATTAAAATGGAAACCATTTGCCATGGTAGTTTTTTCCTTTTATCAAAGTAGTTCATTGTCATCTATTGATGTTTATTCTGCATTTTCTGCATTTTACCCTCAAATTACAGTAATTATTCAGGAGGATATATCAAAGCACTTTTCCTCAAAGGTGTACCTCCCATGTGAAGTGGAATTGACAAAAGAGGAAAATGGTTTGCTGAAAAGTGTTGTACACTATCCAACAAGCTCTCCTGTATCCATCTTTAGTAGTGGCTTGCAACAAGCAGATTTTCTTAAAATGGTCAATGGAATTGCTAATTACATTACCATTTATGCAGCAAATGGATCTAATTGAGTGCTGAAAAAATATAATAATTGAGTAAGTCTGTGCATTGCCAAGTATTGCCCAACAAGAGCAGGTAGCTACATTCCTTTATCTGATTATTTGAAGAAGAACCCTCACACTGCACAAACAAATAAATGCTTTTTATATGCCATTCTGTCATGTCTCCAACCAGAAATAAAAGATAGATGTCAAGTTACACACCTCAACAAGTTTTTACCCACTCTAAGGTTTTATGACCTATTATTTCCCACGTTTATCAATGACATCTGCCAATTTGAGGAGTTAAATAAAATATGTGTCAATGTGTATAGCCTCAATGAAAAATATTTGTTGCCTGCTTACATCTCTACAAGCTCCCATCCACAAAAAGCAAACCTCCTGCTGTTAGAAGAAGATGAAAAGAGATATTATGTGGCTATTACCAACTTGATTGCCTGTATGAAGTTCTTTAAGGATAGATCAAGTGGTTTTTTTCTGTACTAAATGTCTCTCAGGCTTTAGAACTATAAAAAATTTGGAGAAACATCAGAAGAAGTGCAAAGGCAATGTTGATCCTACAATTAATTTTCCTCAGCCCAATGAGAAAATTTCATTTAAAGCTTATGGCCAAAAACTTTGTACCCATCATCACTGCACTGGACATAGAGTGCACATTGCAAAAAATACACAGTGCCACACCAGATCCCTCAGCAAGCTATACTGTTCAGGATGTGCAACAAACTCCCTCAAGTATTTGTATTGCCACCTGTACCAAAAATGAACTGATTTCCTCTAAGGTCTTTTCAGGTGATGGCTGTATGGAGCAAGGCTGAGATGAACTTAAAAAAATTGTACATCAATCCTTCCAAGCAAAACAGCAACATCGTGCCTTGATAATAATGCCTCAACAATGCTACAACATGTTTGCAAATGCTAGCAATTGCATTTTCTGTGCAAAACTATTTGAAAAAACAGATGATAAGGTGATTGACCACTGTCATTATAGTGGGAAAATATGTGGTGTTGCTCACAATGATTGTAATATGCTATATCGCACACTGAAATTCACATGAGTTTTTGTACACAATGCTAGCAAGTATGATATGCATCTGCTGATAAAGTCTCTTAGACTCAGGAAAAATGAAAAGCTTGCATGGCACCTCAGAGAATTTCAGTCAATCAGTTTTGATGGTGCCAATCTCAACCTAGAATGATAGAAATAATGTTGCAAAATGCATTTGTGAGGAACTTCTTTTTTGGATTTTTTCTGCTTTATGAGTGACAACCTTTGAAATCTGGCTAAAAATATTGAGGCAGAAAATATGACTTTTTAAAAGCAGGCATGGGTGAGCAGAAGGCATTGGAATTTATCACAGGCAAGTGCCAATTCCAATATGAATTGGATAAATTTAATGAAACTGATCTGCCAGAATTACACCATTGGCATAACAGATTAACTGACAAAATACAGCTAAATCAGGAGGAGCTGGAACATGAAAAGAACAGTACATGGGTAAATAGAAGGTGTACCACATTTAAAGACTTCCACAATTCTTATTTAATGGCGGATACATTACTCTTGTTGACTGTACTTTGTGAATTTCGATTGGAAAGCATGTGAACATATAATCTTGACCCAGATCATTTTTTTATAATATCCAATTTCAGTTAGAATGCCATGCTAAATTTTACAAATGTTTCAGTGGATTATCTCTCAAGTGTTGACCAACTGGAATTTATTGAGGCTGGCATTTGAGGAGGTATTTCAGACATTTACTCAGAAAACAACTTAAGGCAAACAACCCCATGGTATAGGGCTATGATCCAGAAAAGTAGTCCACTTATGACCATTTTTTGGATATGAATTCTTTGTATGGGGCACAATGACCATGAATTTGCCTGTTGGACAGTTGCAGTGGACAGATGCCCTGATAAATGAAATTCTGAATGTTCCCCAGAATGAAGATTTGGGCTATTTAGTGGAAGTGGACCTGGAATATCCCTGAAATTTGCATGAACAACATTCTGACTTCCCCCTGGCACCACAAAAATTGGTTATTGAATACCAACATTGGTCACCCTACACAAGAAATATTAAGGACATGTTGAGCCTGAAATCTGGCAATGTGGGAAAGTTGGTCCAAACATTTTACTGAAAAGAAAAGTATGTAGTGCACTATGAGGTGTTAAAATTTTACATTGAACAAGGGCTAAAGATAACCAAGTTCCACAGTGCATTACATTTTAAGCAGGCACCATTTTTAAAGCCCTACATAGACTTAAATACATCAAAGTGCAAGGCAGCTAAAAATTATTTTGACAAAAGTTTTTATAAGCTGATGTCTAATGCTGTATTTGGTAAGACAATGGCATCCCTTAGAAAGTGATGCAGGGCAAAATTTGTCAGGGATCAAGAAGCTGCAGAAAAATAAATCAAACAGTCAGAATTTAAGTCATTCCGCATAATTAGTGAAGACTTGGTGCAGGTCATGCTCAGAAATAAAGAAATTGTATAGAATAAGCCAAATTATGTGGGTTAGGCTATATTAGACCTTTCAAATCATCAAATGTTCAAGTTCCACTATCAAATTATGAAGCCTGCATTTGAAAATAAAATCACACTGCTTTACAGTGATACAGACTCCCTTCTTTACAAAATAACAATGCAAAATGTCTATGAAGATCTAGCCTCAATATCAATCCACTTTGATTTTTCAATTTACACAAGAGCCTCACCATTATATCAAATAAAAAGACCTATTTAAAGATCAAGGATGAACTTCGTGGCAATGTCATCAGTCAGTTGGTAGCCCTGAACTCAAAAATGTACTTTGTACAGTATGTTTCCAATAATGAATGTAATGAGAAGGCAAGTGCTAAGGGGGTTGTGGGGCTGTCAAGAAGATGATGAACTTTGATCTCTTCAAATCAATTTTGGATAATGAAGAAATTGTTTATCATCCAATGACAACCATTAGAAGTCATGATCACAACATTTTGACTCAGACCACAAACAAAATTTCTCTTACACCTTATGATGATAAATGCTACCTCCTGGATATATATCAAAGCCTGCCTTAAGGATATAGAGGCAAACTTATTAATTATTTTATAAAATATTTATACATGTTTTTAGATATGCTTCCTGCTTCACAGTTGAAATGACCTGCTCTTAATATGAACACTGGACCTCCCCCAAAAAGACTCACACTTAGTGAATGGTGGAAAGGAAAAGAGATTGTATATGCTTTTTCCATAAACTATTACTTACAGTTGTTTAAATAAACTCATTTAATTGGATCTTGTAGTATGATGTTGTAAATAAATTTGGTCTTGTGCCTTCACCTCTACTTGTGAACACATATTCTTTAAATTGTTATATTTAAGGAGTGTTTATTTAAATTTCACTCATTTCTTGTTTATGCCTTGCAGGAGATGGTTGGTCTCAATACAAGGCTTACAAAGTTATATGTATTTATTCTTACTCTACTGCACTTATGCTCTATTTAGGTAATGTTGGTGTTACAGCATCAATTTCGGAAGAAATAGAAATGTAAACTGAACATTGCACCACTCTTCCTACAATCCTTCTAAATACACTAATGGATTACCACGTGTAATGTTTATTTTATTATTAACTTACTATGTGCTTAGGCCTATGATAACAATAGGCCTCATTGGGAAAGCCAGCCACATTAAATAAATGGCTTAACGCATTTATGATCGCAACCTCCTGGGTGAATGTGGAAGTGCCGTCATATTTTAGAATGAAGATGAAAATTCAACTGGTTCAAGATGTATTGACACAATGCTGAACTTTATTGCTGAGTCATTGTGTAATGTATGCTTTTACATTTAGTACAATTTACACACAATTGCTAAAGAAATTGCTGTTTTCTACCTCTTGCATATTTGCTTTGATCAATACTAACACACTTAGAAACATGCTCTAATGCAAATAACCCATCATTTTTGGGGTTTTGGATCTATGAATTATTTTCCTTGAAGCATAGTGTTGCATGTTTAAACAAACACGCCTTAAGTGAAATTTGTCATCAAAAATATCAGTTTGCCTAAATCTTAAAAATCAAAAATTCCCACTTTGGTCTGAACACATTGTCAAAAAAATTGATTTGTTCAGTTTAGTTTTATCAAAAATATTTCACTTCATTTCCACATGGCAAATAGCCATATGTGTCCAATGAGACGTCCTAGCACTTATATCTTACTACTAACTTTGCTACCTACTGGGTCAATGTTCACATTAATATAAACAAATGGTTGAAATAATTTACACAAATGTAAAGTCAGGTTTATAATTATTAAATTACATGTCATACATTCCTTTAATTTTTATTGGTTTCACAAATATTTATTGTAGATCTTTGTTTGTTTCTGTAGTATTACTCTGCAAATTTAGGAGATTTATTTCAAATTCAAATGTGAATAACTTGGTCTATTTCTTAGTCCTAAATGGACGGAACAAGCAGGAGTGGATTATAGAAAATTGGACTTAAAGACATTTAAGCATTTCATTTTTTACATTTTAGTGACTGAATTTCGCTGGCATTCCAATAATTTATCAGAAATCGAATAAACAAAATTTTTGCAATAAAATAAGATCCTCCCTATGCACTTTCTAAAATATTACTAAATTGTTTCGACTTCTGAAATAGATTCTCATATTGAATCATATTTTATACAAATATAATACAACACATTTGCTTAATCAGCCACTTAAACTACATTAGGAGTATTTCATATTTAGTTCATCAAATATATTTGTTCTCAAAATATATAATTTGAGAAAAACTGTAAGTGTTTGAGAGCTGACTGTGGAAATTAAATTGGCAGTATAATACATATTTTGCATTTTTACGCTTTAAAAAACTAATGTAAACATTCTTTAGCAAGCAGTTTCTTCTTCTTCCACTTTTGGTTGAATTTCGATCTCCAGATATTTCATCAGGTGACGTTTAAGTAGTAATTTAGTTTTGATAAAGTACAATAGTGTTATCAATGATATAAGAAATCCACAAAGAACAACGGATAACAAACTTGGATAAAATCCAAAATGAGGAATGAGGAATCCACTGCAAAATAAGTACCCGATGAAATAACCAACAGTGACGCAGGCAGATTGCAAGGGAGCAATTAGAGCTCTTAACATAATAATGTCTTTGTCCGGAAGTGAAACCACAAGATAGGCATCAAGCCCGGCAAATAAGCACCCACAAACCATTGCTCTTGGAATATTAAGGAATGCTAGCAGGGTGGTCATTGCTAGAAGTGTTCTTAGTTGAAAAATAAATTTTGTGCAACATATAATACCTAGTAAAAACATGAATATAGGAAATGAAAACACAGTGAATTGGAGACCGAATCCTCTATCTACAATTAGACTAGATATTAAACTGGAAGGCATAAGAGTACTATAACCGATTAGATATAGGAGTTTAATATTTTCGATCTGAAATGTATGAGTTAAAAGTTCTGCTAGGTTACCTTCCAGAAAGGCCAGGACTAAATTTAAATATCCCATTACTAGACATAGTAACCATGTTCCAGGAAGTGATAATATTTCAAAAATGGAAACTTCTGAACCGGCATGATTGTCATCTCCTTGTTGGGTTGAGCTGTATGGCATAAAAACAATCAATAATAACATACAAAATTCAATTCCTGTCGAAAAAAGAAACGCACTGGGGTAATTGAGATGATTTTTAATAAACACTGACACTGATCCGCCCATTGAACATCCAATATAATACATAACACTAAAGAGTGCAATGAATCTTGGAGAATACCTTCCCATTGTTGCAGTTATCAGTGAAAAACTCGTTCCCCACATGAATGCTACAAAAAGACCACCAATACAACGAGCCAATATACATCCATAGATGTAGATATAACCACCTGCGTAGTCAATGAATCCGAATAAGATAAAACTCCCTGAAGCGCCGATTATACCCAAAATAAATATACACTTCAAATATTTGACACTGGTGAAAAAGAGGAGAGCAGTTGCTCCGATGAGATTCATTAGGTAAAATGTGCTCATGGTGAAGTTCACGATTACATGAGAAACATTGTGGTTTGACTTTGCATGCAGTGGATATATTGGTGGAACGACTGCTTCATTAAATCCTTCCATTATAAATACTATCATGCAAGCGATCCCACATGTTAGCATAAATATTAGCTTTGCTTCCATGATCTCAAAGCAAATTTTTACTAAACAAATGAAATTAGTAACAATAACTATATATATATATATATGTATATATATAATGATGGCACACATGTTTTCTCCGTTAATCAAAATGCCACAGAGTATATTTTTGACATAACTGATGCACAGGAGCTTAAAATAATTCGCACATACCTCACACTTTGCAAAATTGGCACATCATCACGGTTAAGGAAGGCATTAAAACAACGTATGAATCGTAACACCTGTAATTTCTCTATTGATGCCTTGCTTAAATTTCTTTGTTGTGTATGTCTGGCTTGATTATTATCGACCGTTTAGGTATAGCCTTGACTAGATATGCAATTTACTTAAGAGCCTCGGACACGAGAGTCACCAATATCATAGTAAAACAATATCAATAGTAAGACTTGATGTAATGCATCAGTTATGCAATAAGCAATTTTAGTAATTGATGTTGATATAACCTGAGAAAATTTGATTGAAAATGTGTCAACACTTATCTGTAACGGTAAAAATTGCAGCAATTTAGCCTATAACGTTTATGTATTACTAAAATGTCCACCAGAATGAAAGCCAAATATCTGGTCGTTTTGCACTCGGTTCCTGATTGAACTTACTAATTCATCTGTACGCTCGCTAGGACTTGATAGTTGTACAATGTACTGCGACTAGCCCAATTATGAAGGCTTTCCTATTTAAAAATGGTAGTAAAAGTTAAATTTTCTATTTGTTGGAAAATGTTTTGCTTAGACATGTCTTCTTTGTGTAAGATAGGAAGTACAACTACCTTAGATGATAAACTGATGACGCCTTACAATTTATTAACAATACACGAGCTAAATCCTAAATTTTACGGAAATTAAACTCCACAGAAGGAATTTAAGCATCATGCGCATGCAATTAAAATTTGATAACTATAAACAGAGGCGTACGCAGGATTCCCAGATCACGTGAGTGACCAAACCCAGGGAGGGGGATATTGAAAAAATATATTATATAAAATGCATTTCACCCCTAAATTTAAAAAATTGTTTAATTTTTTATTAAAAATTTCTTGATTTAACCAATCAAAATCAATTTCGAAAACCTGCCGAGGCATCAACCATGCCTACCATGCGGACGCCACTGATAATAAATGTTAACAGAATTGTTTCACATATTATTTTTAATTCAATTACCTCGTAACATTTAGCCCGTATATTTCATTAGGAATTTTTCAAATTTTTTATGGCTCTTTCAATATCTGAATGTACTCCAGAATAGAAACCTAAGATTTATAGAAAACGAAGTAGGCTTCAGGTATGAGAAGAATCTGAATGTAATTACAAAAGTGGATTCTTTTTGCAAACAAGTTTTCATACTGCGATTAGCAAAGAATGTCAAGATCAATCAAGAAAGTGGGACCACAGGGGTGTGACCGGTCGGGGTTTTCCACCAAGCCGACTACACCCGAAATGCACATTTTTCGCTTTACCCAACCCAATTTGCAGGTTCACCTGCAGGTCAAGACAATTAATTCCTCGAACTGCAGGTTGTTTCCGCTAACAAAGCAGTGATAACAATATTAATGCATGACATTAAAGCACCTCTCTAACGAAAAAGCAATATAAATGTGGTAAATGTTTGCATAGGGGGAAAGTAACTATTTTCACTCAACCGTGTTTTAGCAATGCAACCAATGCTACAAAAACATTACACAATAACAATAATATTGTTGAAAAAATGTCCACTCAGCCAGGTTAACGTTAAATAATATATTTGCAGGTTGCAGGTCCAGGCACCCTTTGACCCAACCCGATCCGACCAAATCTGCAGGTTGACCCGACCTGCTCAGAGTCCTGTGGGACCAAAAATTTGAGAAATTTTTGAAAATTTTGATGCAAATATAAATTATGTCGCGGTATCAATCGAATGGGAGGGATTGGGGTCAAATATAAAGTGACTGAATGAGACTTGAAGCAATACATTTCTGATTCTTCAGATACCTAATTGTGCAGCCAAACAGTAATATTTCACACTGCATATGTCTTATCTACCACATGTTATTGCTCAATGAAATACCGGTAAATAATCATGTTGAGCATCAGATTCATCTGATGTCTAGAATCAATAATTTCATCTTTTGAACACATTACAGGTATGTATAAATAAAACCACGTCTTTTATACCTAGTATTATATATTACAGGAAGCTTCGCTCACAATTTCATCATTCGTATAAATTTTAATGATACATGAAGAATGGGATTGGGTCATTTGACCCAAATTTGGTCATATTATAGTGAAAAAATTTATTTTTACAAACCTGCAACACTGAATTATGTTAGTTCAAAAATTGGAGGGCACTGTAGCAGGACCTGGAGCAATTTTTTAATCACAATTGCGAACGGAAAGAATATTTTTTAACCTAATAAAATTTCATAGATTTTTGGCAAAAATTTGGAAAAATTTTGCATCTCTTTATAATCTTTTGAATTGCATTATGACAAAAAGAGGCTACTTTTATGATGGATTTCGGCAAAATATGTCTACCAGGGCTGCTCAAAATTAATTTTAATTTAATAGAACACAATTTTCTTAAAAATTCATTAATAGAAATGGTGGAAATGAAAAACTAATTATGTTCATTAATGAAAAATGAACTTCCATTTTTGATGATAATGCAGAAATTAAATAATTTCGTTGTTTTTTGATGTCAATTTCTTCAAGTATTTGTGAAGTTTGCAATTTAATTGACCCAGTATGCCCTTGGTTTTGCATATTTAGCACTGTAACTGATAACAATCTTTCAAAACGAGAGCATCAATAGCATTAATTTTCGTGTTTCACACTGCATCGTTGCTTTAAGATGCAATAAAATTTTGACAGATGAACATATTGAATCATCAAATTGGCTACGTAACTAGAAAAAGCACTAAGTGACGGGGAACAGCACCACTGGTACCAGGATAAATATGTAGTTACATAACATACCTATGATGCTTTGGCAATGATTATGCAACACATATATCGCTGCCTTATAGGTTCTTCTCGTTGTAGCCATTGCAACCACTGCGATGATAGAATAAGAGTTTTTCTGTTGTTGAAAACTGCTACTACTGTTGTGCATTTTCATCAGCAAAATACAACATTTTTTGTAAATCACAGTGGTTGTAGAAAGTTGTTTTGGAGACTGATGTCAGTTTTCTTCCATATGCATTCACACTATTTCAATAATTGAATGCGTTGCGAATATCCTTGTTTAACCAGAACTTGATCAATTGAAGAACGAGATTTGGCTCTGGTGCGTTGCTGATAAAATTTTCCTTGAATTGTTCGCTATCTGCCCCCACAGGAACACCATTCTGCGATTTAAGTTAGTAATATATCCGAAAATATTCTTCAATAAGACCATTCGTTGCCCTTCAAAAAATGTAAGGAGTTTGATACTGCTTCATTATATCTAATGATAGAAATTTTCTCATTAGCTAATGCAGACATGGCTACACTTAAACAACATTTTTTCACAAAACCTAAATATATGTAAAATTTAATATGCAAATTTTCAAAAGTTTTTGTCTCCTGGATATATAATATAATAGTTCAAAGTATTGTTAAAAATTGCATATTCTAGGCGCGTAATAGAATACACTAGAAAAATTTCCTAAGATTTGCAAAAAAAATTCACTGTACTCCAAAAAAATCATTTGTAAAAACTTAGTGGAACATGATATTATGTAATATGTTTATTTTCTATTAAATTTTTTTATAAAATGTGACACTTTACTCTCAATGAATTTACAAATATATTCAATGATCATTTTATAATGCACTTTCTGATTGTTCAACTTTTGTATGAGCTTGCCACTCCAAATATTTCATTAAATGTCGTTTGAACAGTAATTTCGTTTTTAGGAAGTATAGTAGTGTTACAAATGAAATAAGTAATCCAAAAGTAGCAATGAATAACAAGCTTGGATAAAATCCAAAACGAGGAATAAGGAATCCACTGCAAAATAGATATCCAATAAAATAGCCAATTGTGACGCTTGCACATTGCAAAGGTGCAATTAAAGCTCTTAACTTTATAATATCTTTATCCGGAAATGAAACTACAAGATATGCATCGCACCCTACGAATAAACATCCACAAGCAATAGCTCTTGGAATGTTAAAGAAAGCTAGCAAAGTCGTCATTGCAATAAATGTTCTTAATTGAAAAAGAAATTTTGTGCAGTAAATTACATTTAGTATTAAAATGAAAACAGGAAAGGAAAACACAGCAAATTGAAGAGCAAAACCTTTTTCTACAATGAAACTGGAAATTAGACTGGAAGGAAGAAGCGTGCTATAGCTGATAAAATATAGCACTTTAAGATTCTGAACTTGGAATGTATAAGCCAAGAGCTCTGCTAAATTACCTTCTAAAAATGCTAGCACTAGGGTTACATATCCCATTTCAAGGCAAAGTAACCACGTTCCAGGAAGTGCAAATACCTCAAACACCGAGACATCTCTACCATTATGATTTTCAACTCTTTCTTGGGTTGATCTGTATGGCATAAACAATATGAAGACCAGCATAAAAAACTCAATTGCTGTGGAGAAGAGAAAGGCACTTGGATAGTTAAGATGATTTTTAATATATACAGACACTGATCCTCCCAATGAACATCCAATATAATACATCACACTAAAGAGGGCCACGAACTTTGTAGAATATTTACCTAAAGTAGCAGTTAGCAATGAGAAACTTGTTCCCCACATGAGTGCAGCTGAAAGCCCACCAATACAACGCGCCAATATACATCCATAAATGTAAATGTAACCATCCGTGTAGTCAATGAATCCGAATAAGATGAAACTAGCTGAAGCCCCTGTAATCCCTAGAATGAAGATAGATTTCAAATATTTGACAGTGGTGAAAAAGAGGAGGGCGGTTGCCCCGATGAGATTCATTAGATAAAATGAACTCATGGTAAAGTTTACGATTACATGAGAAACATTGTGATTTGACTTTGCATGTAGTGGATATATTGGTGGAACGACTGCTTCATTAAATCCTTCCATTATGAATACTATCATGCAGGCGACCCCACATGTTAGTATAAACAATAACTTAGCTTGCATTCTTGGAATGAAATTATCACTAAATATAATTAATTAATGAAAATATTTGGATGGCTTTATGAAAAAAATATATTGCTTCTCTATTCCAAAAATACTTTCAACTATTAACGATAAAATTAATAAATGACGAGGATCTTTAAGATTTTCAGTTAATAGTGTTCGAAGATAAAATAAGGGACCTTGACCACTAAATAATGTATGATTCAATAGCTTGTAATGTCTATATAACGTAAATTTTTATTCAAGCCAAGATTTGCTCGTTCCTAAGCCTGGCTAACCAGGTCTGGAAACAGGTCAAAGTATTTCTACCCGACCCGAATCTTCTTCATAAATTTGACCCAACTGCACCAAAACAAACAAAATTATGTGTGTTTTCAGACATAGCTAGCAAGCCAAGATGAGTTCTTTGCTATGCTTTGGCTGTCAGGCGAAAAAACAGTTACATATAGCCTATACATGTAGCCAACAATTTATTTCGAAGTAATTGATTACTCAGACAAGCCCCGATTTAAAGAAAAACCTTTGATCTAACACAACCCGGACCAATCTCACTCACATCCCCCTGATGGTAACTACATCAACAAGAACTTAGTAGCAGCATTCCTGTTCCATGGAATATGTTAAATTTTTATGAAGTGGTGGAATTAATGCAACAGATTTTGTTATACAAATTTATTTATATGAGCAAAAATCCATTTAGTGTTTGGAGAGGGGAAGGGGAGGTGTAAGCCCATAGTATACATGGTAGTCAAGTTGTCAGTGACTACCATAAATATAAACAAAAAGAATGATACAATTTCAATTTTTACTTCCTCAGATTATATTTGATTATTCCATTTAAATTATAGTTTACAGTGAAAATTCAGTGGCTTATTAGAAATTATAAAAATTCTAATGTAAATACAATTTTGTGTAAGAGCACATAATTTTAAATTTATAGGCAAGAATGTGAACTTCTAATTTTCGATCACCTATTGCCCATTTGTATGCCATGCGTGGCAAAATTGTAAATTCTGATGTAGTCAGAATTTAAAATGCTTACTACCCGTATACAGATACCAGGTGGCCAATTCAATTCCGTTTTTCATTTTTCATTTTGATCATTTGAAAAGATTAAATGAAAATTGAAATTAAAAATGGAAATGACCGTTTTTCATTTTCGCTTTTTAAGTTTCATTTTGTCAATTTCCATTTTAAAATTTTTTCAAAAGAAAAACCAAAATTGAAAAATGAAACCTGAAAAACGATAATGAAAAATGAAAAATGAAAATGAAAAAATGACATATTTCAATTCCGTTTTCCGTTTTTTGATTTTCGTTTTGGTTCTTATCGTTCTTATGTAAACAATCACTCTGTATTATTGAGAGAAGCTATAGTAGTTCAAAAACAAAATAGTATTTGATTTATTCATTATAAAGTATTCACCTCTCTTGGTAGGTTCAGAATTTCTTTCTTTTAACTATTATGCAAAACCGATACACACTAATTAGAGCACTCCAAACGCCTAAGGCTGTATATTTAAAAATAAACTGATTACTAAAGCTCAGTTTCAGGCAGTTGAGAAGTTTAAATGACAAAATGAAATTAAAAAAATTCAGATTATAATTTTCCATTTTCCAATTTTTAAATTAATTACATATTGAAGAACCAACTTTAATCCAATTATAATCGTTATGATCAGATTGTTTTTGAACCACTATAGCTTCTCTCTATAATACAAAAAGTGATTGTTTACTAACAGACTTGTCAACGGGCCGACATTTCCTAGCTCGGCTCGTTCACATTTTGTGTAAGTTCGGCTCGTATTTTTTTAAAAATATTGTGCTCAAAGAATTTTTTACATAGCTCTTCCTATTATTTTATAAACATTTCTTAAATAAGATTATATGAAAGGCATACTGACTGCAAAAAATAAGAAAAATCTGCATAATCAAATTAACAAGCAGAACTATAAACTTGCTTTGCCTAAGATATGCTCGTTTTGGGCTCGTTGTATATCAAATACTTTGCTCAAGCTCGGCTGGGCTCGTTAGAAGCTTGGCTCATTGACAAGTCTGTTTACTAATGTGGGCATCAATTTCTTTCAATTGCAGTTGCGGTTACTGTTTATTGATTAAATGATCAATGGGCTGGCAATTACATAATAATGATAACAACCAAAGCGGAAAACGGAATTGAAATGTTTCATTTTTCATTTTTGTTTTTCATTTTTCATTTTCGTTTTTCATGTTTCTTTTTTCAATTTTTGCTTTTCTTTTGAAAAATTTTAAAAATGGTAATTGGCAAAATGAAAAGCGCTCATTTCCATTTTTCAATTTCAATTTTCATTTAATCTTTCCAAATGATCAAAATGAAAAATGAAAAATGTAATTGAATTGGCCACCTGGTACCTGCATATACCCGCATATATATTTAATAGCATAAGCTCTTTCTACACACTTTTTCTTCTAAACACATTTCCGTTTAGGCCACGGTTAGACTAGTGATTTGCTTAAAAGTGATCTATCACATTTCGATTTCCTTGTGATCGTCACATCGCTAATTATCTCGGGTCGTTAAACGTGCAATTCACTCAAAATGTGATAGATCACTTTTAAGCAAATCACCGTGGCCTTAATGGAGAATACTGTAAATAAACAACACCGCTTGTGGCGAAATTATGAATCTTGGCATAGTCAGATTTGAAATATATTTATTTAAAACCAAAGCTCTATCAACACATTTCTGATTGGTGGATGATATTCAAATAGCTACTAAATTACGCCACATGTGGCTAAATTCTGCATTAGTAGTAGTCAGATTTCAAAATGACTATTATTAGATATATAGCTTTGATACGACATTGCAATTGGATGGATTGTGAAATATCGCCAGGCGAAAAACCATTGTAGAACCAGAAAAAAAAGCTGGTTGAAAATTTAAACTAACAATATAATACTCTCTCAGATAATAACTTATAAAGTAAATAAAAAACAATAACTATGCTGATTGTGCATAATATGTACCAGAGTTGTAACCGGGCCGGGCTTCATCTAGAATTGTTCAAAACTTTATTAGAAAATATGCATTTTCTTATAAATATTACATCAACTATTATATTCAATTTACTAATTATTTATTGCCGCCAATCTAAACACCAATGGTGAGGAAAATTTACTCGGAGTGTGTCGACTTCTAGGACAACAATATTTATATCACATTTCGAAGGCATTACCTCAGTTCAATTTACTATTTGAATCAGGGATCGTTAGATTTTAATCGCGATTAATCGTATGAAAAAAAATTTGGCGATAGATTAATCGTAATCGCTGCTGCCACGCGATTAATAATCGCGATTAATCGTCGATTAATCTACTTCTGATTAATACAAATCAAAATACAATATATCAATTGAAGGATATTCAAAATAGAAAATATCAACTATTATTGTTATTTGAGATTATTTCCTGAAATCATTTTACTCCACACGTGTTTGTTAGGGTAAAGAAATATTTGGATCTCTAATTTGAGGGGTAATAAACGATTTTGGTAATCAGATAGAGCACAACCAGCTTTCCCGAACAGTCTCTCAACCTGATTAGAAGCTGGCGTGATAAAATCGAGGATCCTTATATATAGAATTAGGCGACATCCGACGCCTCCTAAGTATGTTAGATGCCTAATCATCACGCTCATCTTCTATGTCCGGTGTTAAGGTTTTCTTTTGTAAAATATATGACACTAGAATAGTGGCCATAGATAAGATCCAACCGAAAATGACAACACGTAATTGAATGCATTAGCATCAACTTAATTGTAATAATCTAGATTAATCGAGCACGCTCTTTACGATTAATCTAATCTACTTGACCAGCACGATAGATTAATACATCCGATTAATCTCATGTTGGATCCCTGATTTGAATGGCATCGTGATAGATTGAATTTTTTCTAGGAAGCACTTAACTCTGCTATGAAAGTTATTCCCAGACACACAATTTGGAGATTTTCCAATGAGCCCAGATGGATTACAGGTATCTTGAAGTTTCTCAAGTGTAAAAATAACTATTGCTTTAATAAAAATAAGACTCTATATAAACATTATTGTTTTAAGTTGAAAAACGAGTCCAAACTTGCTAAGCTAAACTGTTTCAAGAAATGTCACTCTAAAAATCAACTTGGAAAGGAGTTGATGAACTCAGTGGAAAGATAAAGTTGAGTAAGCTTGAGCAATTCTTAAATTTTTTCAAAAATCACACAGTAACTCTCAATCATTTATCTGACTCATTTGCGGGCAATATGTTGAACTTTGACCCTCCCCCTAGAGTGGACTCGTTTATGGATGATGACTGGTCACTTACCATTCTTTTGCATGATGTGTATCATCTATTAACCAAATCAAAGGCTAAAAAATTACAGGATTCTTTTGAAATTCCTTCATTCCTAATGAAGAAAGCTGCTATTTGGGGTTCAGATCCCTTGTGCAATATTTACAACATGTGTATAGAAAGGAGATGCTTCCCGTCTAGATGGAAAAGATCAGTTATCACGTCCATTCCTAAAAGCAAAGATTCAACAGATTTTTATTTTAGACAAGTATCAAAGATTCCTATCCTAGCCAAAATTTTTCAATGAATTATTTACAATAGCATCAATCATGAACTTATGGCCCAACTGGATAATAATCAATTTGCTTACACTAAGAAACGATTTACTACTACTGCTTTAATCATAATTACTGATCTTATCTCCAGAAATATTAATAATAAAAGTAATTCAGGTGTACTATTACAAGCTGTAGAATTTTCAAAGGCTTTTGACAGTATTTCTCATAGGATGATTATTTTCCATTGGATAAAATTTCCACGTGGTTTCTTACTGCTTATCTCAATTTAATTGTCTAACAGATCTATCATTTTCCACTTTAATGGCTGTGTTAGTGAGAGTAAGCACATATGCCAGGAGTAGCACAAGGTTCAGTTCTTAGGCACTCTTCTTTTCTCAATAATTATTTCCGACTTGAATGTGTTGCATCAATCAAATCATATTATTAAATACAATGATGACATCCGCTTCATTATTCCTATTCCTAAGAATTTACTTGAAATTTCTTCTGAACTTGGTAACATCGAAACTTGGGCCACAAAGAACATGCTCAAGATTAACAAATCATGGCAAATGCTATTTGGAGGTTGTGGAATTGATCTGCCCTCATCAGTTCCCATTGCTATGAATAAAAAGCTTCTAGGAGTTACATTAAACTCGAACCTTAAATGAAATGATCATGTTGAGGAAGTATGTAAAAAAGGGTTGTGTAATTAATTTTGCCTAGGACAACACAAATAGCAATTTTTTATAAATCGTTTTTTCATCTCTAATTCTATCAATACTTGACTATGGATCTCACCTTTATGTGGTGCTCCCAATCTCTCTCAACCACAAACTCCAAAGAATAATTAATCATGCTTTTAAAATCATGGCTGGTTTTCGAAAATCAAAAATCATTATAAAATATAGAACAAATCACTTGGCAATGAAATGGTCTAAAATCCCATCATTTCAATGATATAATTCCCGATAGCCTCCCTCGTTCTGGTCATTTTCTTGTTGAAAGGTACATAACATGCCCCAGAACAATTCAATTTGTACATTTTTGCTAATGGGACATGCACATGGCGGTCGGTTTTGCGAATTCCTCTAAAATGAAAATTTCTGATACCACAATTTTGATGTGTCATTCAATCCATACACACTAGTTTTATGCTTCCAAAGAATTCTCTAATCACACCTGGCCTCATTTGGTGGTAAAACAAAGACATCTCTTGTTAACGGGTCACATTGCAAAAACGCTGTTTTAACATCAATAGTATTGATTTATTTAACAGAAAACGTCTGGGTGAAAATAAAGTTCAAAGGAATAACTTCGCTAATAAACTTAAGTTATTGCCCTAAGAAAAATTTTGCAAGAGAGTTGAATTCAAAATTGAAGAAGTGCAAAATGCAATGCGACTAGAATGTTGTAGCACAATATTGTTAGGTGACTACAACAAATTACTTATTGATAAGAGAAAGAATTTACATTGATCATCTTTGTGACAGTCTGCTTTTGATGAATGTAAATTAGCAACAGGGGTGTATTTAAGGGGGTGTTGCGCCTGCCCCCTTTGGGTGCAGGCCTATTTCAACTCATTCTCATATGATCTGATCGACACATTGATGAACAGTCTTTTTGTTTGACATAAAGTGCAAAAAAGTAATTATTCTATTGCTATATTTTTTAAATGCTTGTTTAAATGTGTATACCTATATGTCTCGGATAAAAATTGGCCCCCTTAGAAATTCTCGATATGCGCCTGATTAGCAACATCCCACTAGAGAAAACACCTTAATAGACTATTGCCTATTGCCTTATCAACTTCGATTTCATCAGTAAAAACAATTTCCTTTTTAATTCGTTTTCTGATCATAATTTATATTTGAATGCATCACAAAAAATCAAGTTTTAAAAATAGTAAGAAAAAAGATCAACTCTAGAAGCTATGCAAAATTTAGCTCCGACTACTTCAATAAATGCTTGAACAATATAGCTTGGGATTACATGCACACATTAAATAATATGAATGATTTGTTCAATTTCCTACTTAAACAATTTAACTGCTGTCTTAATAAACTTTCCCCCTATAAAACAAAATACATAAAGATAGATAATCCATCAAAGCAGAAACACCACATGACTGCATTAGCTGAGGATAAAAAACGGAATAAATGTGTCAATGATGATTCAGTAGTAAGTTTAAATTATTACAAGAAAATTAAATCCAAGTCACAGCACTTAAAAAAGGCACAACAAGCAGAAAGAGATAAGTATTTTTATAATGAGCTAGAGGATTCCAAGAAAACATGGAGGTTCATCCACAAGTATTTAAATAAGGAAAAGAATTTGTCTTCCAACATTACAGAAATTATTGTAATTAATGAAACATGCTCCAACAAAAGGAGTTATAGCCAATCATATGAATGAAGTATTTAAAAATTTAGGTGCATTTGATGGAAAAAACGTGAGCTTTAATAATAGAATAGATAAAAATAAATCTGAATTCTATTTCAAATACATTGATAGAAATGAAATACTGAAAATTGTTTCAAAACTTGATACTATTACATCAGCGGCAGCAATGGAAAATCTGTCTTCATTATTGAAAAGTATTTCCAAAATTTTGTTGATCTCTTGCTTTTCATCTATAATTATGCTATACACACTTGCACTTTTCGTGTAATACTAAAACGTGCTGATGTCACTACAATTTTCAGGAAAGGTGCTCCTTTCTCTGAGTACAAACTATAGACCAATAGCAAGAACACATGCAATTTCAAAGATCGTTGAAAAAGCACTACTCAAACAAATTGCATCTTACCTAGACAGCCACTAAATTCTATCAAATAATGCTCAATTTGGATTCAGGTAGAAACATAGCACTATCGATGCTTTATTACCTTTGCCTGAAAACATCAGATATTTCTTAAAAAATAATGTATGTAGTAGATTTAAGCAAACCATTTGATAGTATTAACCATGACATACTAGATGAAAAACTGGAAAGATTGCTTTTTAGCTCTGATTCTAGGCTACTCATTAATAGCTTTCTTATAAGCAGAAAGTCCGCAAAGGCAATATTTTCTCAAGCTATATTAAGACTACAAAAGTAGTCCCAAAAGGTACAATATTGGGGACAATTTTATTTTCTTTATATATCAATAACATTGCAAAATATACAATAGACGTACACTTACAATTATATGCAGATGATTTATGGTTTGATTAGTATGCATAGCAGCCCTATAATAGTAACTAATATATTAGAACATAGCATCAACAGATTGAGAAACTAGTTCTTACATTGTAGACACTCTTTATTATATTTTCCTCAAAAGCTCTTAAAGGAATATCGAAAAATTAGACGCTACAACAATCGAGAATGATGGACCACCTATTACACGAAGTGAAACAGTCACGTACTTGGGAGCAGAGATAGACAAAGCACTTACTATGGAGACATTTATAAGCAAAAAATTAGAAGAATGACTGATGGTGTACAATACCTAAAAGACCTGCAAACATTTACCAGAAGGAANGGTGACTACAACAAATTACTTATTGATAAGAGAAAGAATTTACATTGATCATCTTTGTGACAGTCTGCTTTTGATGAATGTAAATTAGCAACAGGGGTGTATTTAAGGGGGTGTTGCGCCTGCCCCCTTTGGGTGCAGGCCTATTTCAACTCATTCTCATATGATCTGATCGACACATTGATGAACAGTCTTTTTGTTTGACATAAAGTGCAAAAAAGTAATTATTCTATTGCTATATTTTTTAAATGCTTGTTTAAATGTGTATACCTATATGTCTCGGATAAAAATTGGCCCCCTTAGAAATTCTCGATATGCGCCTGATTAGCAACATCCCACTAGAGAAAACACCTTAATAGACTATTGCCTATTGCCTTATCAACTTCGATTTCATCAGTAAAAACAATTTCCTTTTTAATTCGTTTTCTGATCATAATTTATATTTGAATGCATCACAAAAAATCAAGTTTTAAAAATAGTAAGAAAAAAGATCAACTCTAGAAGCTATGCAAAATTTAGCTCCGACTACTTCAATAAATGCTTGAACAATATAGCTTGGGATTACATGCACAATTTTATTTTCTTTATATATCAATAACATTGCAAAATATACAATAGACGTACACTTACAATTATATGCAGATGATTTATGGTTTGATTAGTATGCATAGCAGCCCTATAATAGTAACTAATATATTAGAACATAGCATCAACAGATTGAGAAACTAGTTCTTACATTGTAGACACTCTTTATTATATTTTCCTCAAAAGCTCTTAAAGGAATATCGAAAAATTAGACGCTACAACAATCGAGAATGATGGACCACCTATTACACGAAGTGAAACAGTCACGTACTTGGGAGCAGAGATAGACAAAGCACTTACTATGGAGACATTTATAAGCAAAAAATTAGAAGAATGACTGATGGTGTACAATACCTAAAAGACCTGCAAACATTTACCAGAAGGAACGCTCTCATTTACGCATTGACTTTGGGCCATTTTGCATATGCCTGCACTCTTCTGAACGGTGCTACATTAAAATAGAAGGAGAGAATAACATTGGAACAAGCTGCCAAAAACATTCGCTCTGAAAAAAAGATTTCACGTATTTAAAAGACTGTTAACAAATAACCTTCCATTGAATCAACGCAAACTAAGATACTCCAAAAAACTCAACGTATAGCGAAACATTAATTCAGTATATTTTTAATGTCTTAATCCTGTATATGTGACTGTGTGTTTTTTAATTTTTTTTAGTTGTTCCATTGTAACATTGTTCTTTATTGTTGTATTCGTCTGTGTATATGTACAGGTTTTGTAAATATTTGTATACATTGTAAATTGTATATGTTATAGAATTTTTAAGAATATTGCAGCAATGTAAATACCAAAATAAAAGTTATTGAAGTTATTAGCTGACAACATTAAAATTTAGTATTTATTTTATTAATTTATTTGTAATTTTAAAATATTGCTGTTAATTTGCATGGTGCTAATTTATAATTTCATGTTACAATTAACTCAAAAATTGCCTTAGTAATAGCAAGAGCCAATAAATTTCATTCCATACTTTAGGTGTCCCAGCGTAAACTTTGGATCACTTTAGATAATACACTTGGTTTTATTTCCATGTTTGCGAGGGGATTGCTGCATAAGTTCGTAGCATTTTTATATGATGTGCCATAAACATATATTTACTATTAAAACTGCAATACAACTGTTAACAATTGAAATATGGCTATCGAAAACCTTTTCCAGGAGTTGACACATCCATAGTTGAAGCCGATCACTTTTGATGTTATTATATAATATAATTGTTAAAAAGTGTAATGATGCATAAATGTTTTCATTTTAGTATTTTCAATTATATGTTTAAATTTTTTATTTACAAAAATCTTACAATGGTTTTTGAAATGACGGGCTTGGGCCGGGCCTGAATATTTTCATTTGCAACGGGCCGATATAGGCTTGGTTTTTGGGTTAAAGGTTCGGGGCCGGGACCGCGCTTGAAATCATGGCCCTGTTACACCTCCGATATTTACTTAGTTGTTCTATTGAATAGTCTTTATATGAATATATATATAATTTTTAGGAAATTTAATGATAATGTCATTAATCATCAATGCAAATTACGAAGACAAAAAAAATGTAATAATCTTAACCAAATGATTTTGTATAGCTTTGCTTTGACTAGTCAGCTCTCTGCTATAATTTTTTGTAGGGCGAAGCTCCTTTTTCACATAGAGATCAAAACTACTAAAATACATTATAAATTCAATAGAATGCCTGCAACCCTTCAAATGCTCGCAAGGAAACTAACTTTTATCTGGTCCTCAAGAACATATGCTATACGCATATACTTCATGCTAATATATAAATGCAAAAATCAAAAACATGTTATTGCATCAAATGCATAATTAATAACTCGTAATAAATCTATGTAACAAGATCTCTTTTGACATCCTAGCGGTACACAACTGTGTTTTATTCTGTTTTAGAAACGGTTTGCTACTCGAGCTGAGTACTGATTTTCAGGTACATGTATGTGTAGAGTTAGCTAACATGATAATATAGAGAACATAAAATTATAATAAATTAATACAAACGAGGGAAATCCTAAAAGATAGTATAGTCAACATCGTTTAATAAATTTGATAATATTTTTCCCTCCGTTCTTACGTCCCAAATTTGAACCGAATATTAATTAATATTATTTATTAATAAATATTCGTCTACGTAATATACATTTGTGAATTTACCGTTATTTTAAGTAAAACATAGTACCTTTTTCTCGCAAAGAATTCCTCTACAGCGGAAATTATCTACAATACACAAGAGTATTGAAAAGCGAACACGTCAAGTGAATTGACTCCCAATTTAATTCTCAATTAAAATTTATCCCGCTTGGGGGTGTCACGCGAAATCAGTAAGGCAAGGAAAATATAGCAACATTCACGTTTAAATTATATATGTACGGTGGCGGTTCGTGCATGCAAAATGTAGGCAAGCAAATATTTTTTTGTGTTACCAAAATAGTGTAAATTATAAACCATGAAAAATTTATTTATAAAGGAAAACCCCGAGACAATTTTTCCCAGAAATTTATCTGTAATATTATTATAGAAATAAGCTCAATAAAATTGCTAATGATTTCTGTAGTTTTTTCCCCTCTAATCGGTTATTCTTGTATTTGTTTAAAATTTCTTTAACAGAAAATAATCATTCTGCAACACGGAGATCAAAACCCAATAGTTTGTATTAATTCCAACCCATGTAGCCACCACCAGTGGTCCACTGGTGGGGAATGAGTGGCATAGCGGCCACCAGTTCCCACCAGTGGACCACTGGTGGGGAAGCAGTGGCAGGAGTGGCAATTACAGCCACTCATAGCCACCAGTGGACCACTGGTGGATAAGTAGTGGCAGTAGTAGCAATTTCAGCCACTCATAACCACCAGTGGACCACTAGTGACATCTGATTTACTCTTAATCATAAATAATATATGAGCTAATGCTTGCAAGTAAAATATTATTCACTATTATGCTCTCTTAGATCTCATAAAC